>JAFFZR010000645.1:0-33289 GCA_018397195.1 Lethrus apterus
ATATCCCGTATAGGGGACAGAATATTATATTCAATAGAATGGGGAATAGACTTGTCGCTGTACAATTCAATTGTTCCTTGTTAACCCTACACCATCCGACCAATAAAATAGTCATCGCTGTTGTTACAACGCTAAGTACAAGTCTCCAAACGGCACGATTGGGACAATGTATTGCACATACTCTACATCCATACATACAGTTCATGCATATTTGATATATTTACGTGACAAATTAAGGGTCCCCTTATGACTAAAATTGGAAGCGATATTGTTTAACTTCTCCAATTCACATAAAATCAATTGCGATTTAAAGAAGAATATCTCAAAGAACGCCATTACATATTACCGATCGACGTCGATATTATATTAATTTATATTTAGAAATCTGCAGGTCATATTTGGGCAAATTTACACCTTTCATTCATTTATCATTAACATTTTTAGTCATGCATCGTTAGTTATCACCACAATGTACAAAAGAATTCACAGGAACCGGCTTATTGGTTTTTTTATATTACTAATAAATTTACAGGTAATAAAGTATTGTTATTAATCAACATCCATAAAGGATACAATGTATGATAGTGACATTCAAAATATATCAAAGATATTAGTTTATATAAAAAAAACCTTGATTTGGTTATTAATAAATTAATGTTTCAAATTACATGACCGCATGCATTAGAAATTTTTAATTATTTTTTTGGGCTCGTAAATAGAACACGTTCGGTGCAATAAATTTCATCATAATATAAATAAGATAAAAAAAAATAAAAGATAAGGATTTAAAACTAGGAATTTGAGAATATCTACGAAATCTTGTAATATTAGGCCTCTTGCGAACTAATATCAACTAGGTACTACTTCCAACGGACCGATAAGTAATTAGTCCATACAATACATATTCTTGTCTTTCTGGTAGATGCTATGTCCGTAAAGACCATGCAGGAAGAGTTATCTTGCTCAAAAACATTCTTGAAACAGAATGACATCCTCGTTTAGACAAAACTAGTATGTATTCTGCAAAATGGTGTGGCAATAGCGAACGAAATCTCTACAGAACTCACAATTAATGACAATTCTAATCAATTCTAAATCGATTAAGTTGACATTTTTTAAATAGATTACCAGGATGTCCGCGGTAAAACGAAACACCCTCAATATCTAAGAATCTAAATTTTTTTCTTAAAATCGCTGAAACAGCTCTCTTTAGAAAATTTACGAGATAGAATGTACAATTCTATATCCTGCCTACCGTACACTGACCCCTGAAATTTTTCAAAATGTACGTCGTGGGTTTGAGTAACGTTTGTATAATTCTATGGAAAGTTGGGGGAGGCCATTTCCAACAACTTCTCAAATAAATCTTGACTGTTTTTCTAAACTAAATTACCGTTTCTGATTTGTACCACAGTTATCTTGAAAAGCTAATTTCTCGAAAACAAATCGATGGATTTCAAAAATTGCAAAATGAGGTATCACTCAACTTCTAGAAATGCAAAATGAGGTATCACTCAACTTCTAGTGTTATTTAAGAATTTTAGGGTTGGTACCCCTACGGATTAGGGGTTGAAGATATAGCGATCATTTCTTCGCCAAAAGTTGTCCCCCATCGATCTAAAGTTTACGTGTTTTAGCGATTTTAAGAAAACAATTTAGATTCTTAAATCTTGAGGGTGTTACGTTTAGCCTGTAGAGAAGGAAAAGAAAGTTCGTTTACAAATCTAAACTAACGATATTTTAAATTGTACATTTAATTCACATCTTTGTTGAATTCTGTTTTCACAGCCTATATTATTTATTTCAATTCTCACCTCTTTTTCTAAATTTTTCTGTAGCGCTTTACGTACCTAATATACTGGGCTAGAATGAAGAATTGAAGAGGAAAGGCGCTCTAAGATTCTTCATCCCAGCCCAGTTTATTAAAGTGCTCTATCGAGTCCTCTCGTTTATCTTGGACATTACTAAAGAATCCACACCTCCTATACTCTTCATCGATTCAATATTTATTTCTTTCCTCTTTTCTCCTGAACCTTGTTATAATCTCCTCCTCTTCCATATATCTTTCCACCAGGTACCCCACCACAGCATTACTACAATAAGTATGGTTTGCAAACTATAAATAATGATTCCAAGAATTTTTAATAAACCGTTGAACTTAATGATGTTATGGCTGTACAGGATTCGACATCTAATGCACGTGATCTTTGTCTATGATAAAAAAAAATTTTTCTTTTAATTAGTAACAACTACAGCTTAACATTTTAAAGTGAAGAGTGGTTCAATTATATTTTAATCTTAATATAATTAATTAATGTAAATAAAGAAATATAAAAAAAGTAGTAGTAGTATTAATAGAAATTTTTTTTCTATCCTTCAGTGGCACGGATTCTTGTTTTTATTAACATATAAATTTATTCCAGTGTCAGTTTTTATTTTCGTTAGTCTGAAATCAATAATAACTGTCAATAACAATTTCGAGAATAATTTTTGTGACTAAAAAAGTTGTATACATTATTTATTAAAAGCACTAGTCTGTTTTTTAGTGTGGAAACATCGATCCACAAGTTTGCTGCTGTTTTACACAGAAAACTTTCATGGTAATTTTAACACTTTTTACAGCAAAACATATAAAGTGAAAAATATAACTTTTTAGAAACACACGTCTTCAATTATTATCCATCCATTTTATTTATAAATTACAATAATTTCAAAAATTTTACAAGAAATGTAAAAGAAGTCTTCTAGTATAATTATATGCAAATTTATTCTTTTTTAACAACAATGTGTGTGTTTTAACAACAATCGGCCGAAACATGCTAAAGCAATATTTCAATAAAAGTGAAATTGCCAAAATAAAAAAATATAATAAAAAAACATTTAATAAGACTGCAAACTAAGTCAGTAATATTTGCATATATGTTTGCATATATTGTGGACAATGACTAAACGGCTAGATAGTGTAAAACTGAAGAAAATTAATATGGCTGGCGTATATGTGGAATATATTTATTTAAACAGACTGTTGTGGTCTTGTGCTTGTTGTATAAGTTTTCTCCATTTTTTCCAATCATTTGTTTTTTCTTTCCAATCTGTTCTGCTTAACGTTTTGAGATCTTCCTCTATCTACCTAGTACATACATTTATTTCTTCCTCTGCTCCTGATTTCCACATTCTCAACACTTTTTTATCAATTATTTCCTCCTCCATTGTTTCCACCATCGGATTCTCTGCACTTTCACAACATTGATAGATCTCCATGCAACTCGTACAATTCTGCATTCGTTCTTCTTATCCACCGATCGTTTACCTTCTTGCCATTATATACCTATTCTTCTCAACATCCGTCTCTCCCACACATTAGGTTTTCCCAGTCTTATCGCCCACGTTTAGCAGCCGTACCCTACTACCGGTCCTATTTCCTATATATTTTAGCTTTACTTATCGCGATACATTGTGTGATTTTAGCATCATTAGCCTTTATTGATTCTTGCCATTAGTTCGTCTTTAACTTCTCACTTACTTGTCACCGTTGTCCTCGAATAATGAAACCTCTCCACTCTTTCAAATCTATAAGTTTTATCCACATTCGTTTTCACAAACATTTCTCTGCTCTCTTAAAAAACATAAAAATATCTCCATTTATAAGAGAAAGCAGAAATATTTACACAAAAGAAAGTGAAACGACAAAATGGTTACGGTGATCTATAAACGTAAACATAAGTAGATAAGTAAGAGATGGTGCAGTATACAAGTATTTTTATAGGAAATTTAAGGGTAACATGTTATAATGGATTGTAGGGCATAGAATGTAACTGATTGTAACTGATGATGAACATGAAAAGAACATTGAGGAAATGAGACTGGAGTAGTTAAAACATTATGAAATGTAATGATTCAGTTATGAAGAATAATTTTTAAAGTTCGCAGAAAAATCGTGCGCGTAAAACTAAATAAGCACGACTGCTCATGAAATATCAATAAAGTGTTTTAGAGAAAGACAAAAATTGATTCATCCATGAAACTTAAACAAAACTAAAAATAATACATAATTCAAAAAATACAGTGTGTCCCAGGATTGACGTGCAAATTTTTGAATTTTATTTTAAGATTGTGGTATTAAGTCTCGAAGAGAATTTTAAGAATATTTTCAGGTTTTGAAAAACAAGTCGGCCTTGACAGTGAAGCGAAAACATTTTTTTGTTGGTAAAGTAACCTTTTTGTTCCACATACGGCAAAATTTTACTAAGAGAATTAACCTCATGATGAAATCTTAAAACCAAGATCACATGCACCAATCAGAACAATCTTACACTGAAAAGATTACGTGGTGCTTTTCTTGCCGCTACGTCATAGTTTTTGACTTAGTAACCATGAAAACTTTAAAAGTTACATTAAATTCATTTTGACAAATGTCAGTGTTATAATTCATTCGGTTAATTCTCCAACCAAAGACCATTCGTACTCAACTTTTGTCTGGCAAGATTTTTATTTTTTTATTCGCAATGATTGATAAAGGCAATTAAACTCGACCACTTTCTTTGGAAAAGAGCAAAATGAATTTTCGGCAAAAGTTGGAGCACCTTATGTATGAAAAGTTGTTCAGAATAAGAAGTTATGGTCCTATACTAAATTTCAGGAAGCCTACATCGATTAAACCGTCATTTTTTAGATTAAACAAAATAAATTGTACCTATTTGTAATAAATTTTAAATAATTTATTGTAGATCAATATTATTATTACGTTTCGTAAGTTAAATTTGTTTTAAATACCGTTTGCTTCGTTCAATGTTCTACAAATAACTTTTAATAAATACAATTTTTTTTTATCTAAACTATGACGGTTTAATCAAAGTAGATAGATCTTCCTGAAATTTTGTATAGGACTATAATTTCTCATTCTGAACAACTTTTCTTAGCAAAATTTTGCCGTATCATGAACAAAAAGATACTTTACCAGGAAAGAAAATAGTTTTCGCTTCACTGTCAAGGCCGACTTGTTTTTCAAAAACTGAAATATTCTTAAAATCCTCTTCAAACCAAGACGGACTCAATCCCACAATCTTAAAATAAAATTCAAAAAATTTTAGTCCAACGCACCTTTTGTAACATCAATCGTGGGACATACTGTATGTATTAGGAAATAAAAAAGACATTGCAGACGACATTTATATTTAAATAATATCGGTAATATTTTTCTTCATATTTACGGTTGTAGATAAAATAGTATGCGCAACACATGCGTGAACCGTGAAGTGTCATGAAACTCGTATGCTTTCAACTGCTGAAATTCGCATACTCGTTTCATAATGAACCACTTCAGGCACTTGTCACGTAAACTACTATTACTGCACTTGTGTTGTAATGAATCTATTATATCACTTATGTTATAAAAAAATATTTATGAATATTTATGTGTTTACTAATAATGGATGTCGTTTTAATCGATAGATATTTGAATGAAAAGATAAAAGTGTTCAAAAAGTATTCAGTACATACATTTTAAATTATGTAAACTTAATCAAATAAACTTATTGTTTATGCATACATTATTTTTAAATGCATATACTATTTGCATAAAGAAAACGTGAAATGTGTTTACATAATGCCAATATTTATTACGTATACGCCACTAAAAATAATCTCATAATAGAGGAACAATAAATAATAGTAATTACGAAAAATTGAAATAATTAATGAAATTAAATTAATTGAAATGGTCGGTAATTGTGAAATGATTGTAAATTAAATGAGATTGCATATGAATTATAACGTTATTAATATGTTATATCTAAATGACTTTGTTTATTTTACTATTAATAAATTATTCAAATAATATTTATGGAAGACCTACAAGCAGTGATTTCAAATTACAGCGAGAAATGACAATCGTACACAAACATAAAAACGGGAACATGTGTTCCCTCAAAATTCAATTGAATTACTTTTTTATGCGACTTTTACGACTAAAACTAACCATTAATATTTAAATGCAATGTACATAATTCCGTTAACGGCTATTTAGAATAACATTTTTCTGTCACATTTACAAACTTGTTTTCCCATACAAATATAAAATATGTATATGCTGTATGTATTTATTATTCCAATTGCATGTCCGCTGCGTGTATTATTTTGAACATACGCCCAAGCAATTCATAATAAACGAGTTGGCGTGATTGAGTACAATTTAACTCCCGACTCTTAGCGTAATGAAGAGTGCCTAATCAGCCGAGGAGGACTTCCGCTCGGTGCCGGAAGTCGGTGCATCGGTTATGACTTGCGATCATGGGGGTTGATGCCGTGTTATGTTGTTTGGACATGTTCGGAGCGTCGTTTCCGACGATATGTCATAATGTAAATCGGGGGCCGACTCTCGTTTACTAGTGACGCGTTTTCCGGCGGCAATCATCCGAAATCTAATGATAATGATGTACGAATTGTGTCCCGCTTGATCTGTTTATTCAAATAAATTATATGATTCAAACTTAATATTAATTAATAATAATAATAAAATTTCTATATTATGTAATGCTAATGATACAAAGAAAGAGGTGAAGTCTAGGCTACGCTAGTCATCACACATAAATAATAATAACAAACATTAATATACAAATAAAAGAAAAAACAATGTCATATACAACGAAGAAAAGAATATACAGGATGGGATTAAAGTATGGAATATTTAAAAAATAAGCGAACTCTACCGGTTTTTTTTTTAAAACGCTGAAACTGATCGATTGTAGATTTTAAAAATACACATTAATTTGTGCGATTCACCTGCCGACTTTCTTTTGTTTTGTAGTTATGACGTCATCACAAAAAATTTAAATGACAACATAAATTTTTTTTAGTGGAATCTATAGTGGTTTATGACTGTGCAAAAAAATCATAAGGTTGCACTAAAAAAATTTTGAGAAAAATCGATCTGAAAATTTAATGTTGATATTATCCTAGATAACAAATAATTCAGACCAAGAACGATGCGTAACTTTCTTGTTGAAGTACCTTTCCTTTTTATCTTAGAACCTTTGTAGTGTATTGAATAATCAAGATACCATGTTAATAATAGTAATAATAATGTTCAGCTCGATTTTTCTCAGATTTTTTATGCAATCTTATGATTTTTTGCACTGTCGTAAAGGGTAGAAAAATCACTATCGGATTCCACTAAAAAAATGTATGTCGTCATTTAAATTTTTTGTGATGACGTCATAACTATAAAACAAATGACAGTCGGAAGGTGAATCACACATATTAATGTGTATTTTTAAAAAATAAAATCGACCTGTTTCAGCCTTTTTTAAAAAAACGGTTGAGTTCGCTTTTTTTTAAATATTCCATACTTTAATCCCAGCCAACATTAAATTTTCAGATCGATTTTTCTCAGAATTTGTTTAGTGCAACCTTATGATTTTTTGCACGGTCATAAAGGGTAGACCAATCACTATCTGATTGTCATAACTACAAAATAAATGAAAGTCGACAGGTGAATCGCACATATTAAACTGTATTTTTAAAAAATAAAATAGACCTGCTTCAGTGTTTTTTAAAAAACCGTCTGAGTTCGCCTTTTTTTTTAAATATTCCTTACTTTAATCCCACACTGTATATACATTCAGGAAAATACATGAAAAACGAATCCAATACGCCATTGAACGTCAAAAATATGACTTAAATAGAAATTATTTCCATGAACCTAAAGTTATCATTTATCACCATATAACTAAAGTTTTTCCATAAATTCCATAAAAACCAAGTTATTTCATTCACAATTATGGGCGTATTTAATTAGAGTATTTAATTCTAGTTAAGATGTGATCGTATATTTCTTTTTTTTTTTTTTTTGAAACCATAATCTACAACATTCTTACATTAAAAAAATTATAAAACGAATTAAATTAAAATCTTAGAAAATGTGTATACTTTTATGTTCAGGATGCGTTGTTTCAATTTCACAACTTGAATCTTGAAAGCAATAAGAGATTAAGATCGGTAGTTATTATTTTACTGAAAACAAATCTCCTCTATCGCTTTTTCGTTCTGTAGATTTTCTGAATAAAGCGATATTTTAAGTTTTTAATTTTAGTTGCTGTTGAAGATATCGAAACACACCGCTTTACACGACCTTTCAAACGGTATTTTTAGTTTTCTTACACGATATTTTGTCTTAAAGCAACCACAATCCACTTCATACATTTTGTCAAGATCTTGGCGTTCTAGAAAGGACAATGTATCAGGTGACATTCGAAAAAGCTTTTTCTGAAAATCCTCTTCATTTTTACTTTTATTAAAATTATGTATCATGAAATTTCAATAAAAATCTTTTACTGAGTGTTACTGAGATTTATGTTGTGATTTCAAATCCGACGAATATTGCCGATGCCATATTGCTATAGTTGCTACGAAGAAGTCAATGTAATAACAAAATGAACAATAAATATGACCAGAGTTTATTATTTAAGGAGTAGCATCTAATTAGGCCATTATCTTATGAACTGATTTCCAAATTTTTGGTCAAAGAAAGCCTCGCATGTCCAGTATGTGGCGGCGCCCCACCGTGGATGAATCAAACATTTCTAATAAGGATAAATTTGGGAGTAAAAAATTAAAATTTTTCGTAGATCCTAAATGTAAACGACCACTGCGTAAGACCTTGTGCTTCACCACCATGTCCTTCTCTTATACTCTTTAATCCTGCAACGTTACTCAGTTAGTAAACTCCTTTCACATGCAAATTGCAAACATCCTTTTTATTCTTGCAAAAGTGATGAATGATCAAAAAAGAATGAAATAAAAATGAGGCTTTTTGCAAACACTGTATAAGACGCACTGTTAAGTTACGATTTTGTGGTTGCCGTTTATTTTTCAACAAGACGGTGCGACCGAAACCAGCAGAAATTGTTTTGAAAACCATAATCAGAAATCAGAACAAATACACTGAAAACTAAGGAAGCATTGAGGGCTAAAATTCAGGAATTATGGAACTCAGTAACGGCAGTAGGGTGTCACTCGCTTGTAAATTACATGCATAAGAATGATTTAAAAAATTAAATGTTATTTTGGGTGAAAAGTTAGTTGTCCGTTAGACTTTTTTATTTTAATCATCATCATACATCATTGTGGAGAATACAAGAAAAAATATATTAATAAATGAATTTTGCAAATAAAAATAAAAAAAAATTTAATAAAAATTATAAATTCGCCGAACATATAGTTGTTAGAGATCTATTATTAAAAAGAAACCATTGTGACTGATCTTTATCCCGTTTCGTTATGTATATGTCTTTAGTACATATAAAAACCATGAAAATATATTAGATATCATTGCATTCATTGCAAATAAAGCGGCCTAATAAAATTAAAAAACCAACCCGGCACATCTAATAACAAACATGCACAAGTAGATATCAACAGTCAGTTAACCATCTACATTGTAACTTGCAACCCGTTGGCCGCATGGTGTCGCTACACGTGTTATTATGACGTACGATGATCGAGCACAGTTTAACCCTTGCCGCCTTTTAACAACTAATGAAAGGTTAAGTTATGAGCCACAAAAAATATTAAACACGTACACCGACAAACCGCTCAGATGTTAACCAGCTGCGGCACCCTCGTCATTTAAATTATTAAGCAAAACATTATCGACAATTTTAGTGTTTATTTTTAAAGGTAGCTTTCTATACATTGTCTAATAAATCTTATAAAGAAAACATAAAACATAATTAATAACATGAATGTTTCTGCGAAGTTTATGAAATATGTGAATATCGAAATAAATGAAAACACTATTATGCATCCTTTCTTCATAATGCTTTTAGCAGATTTTCTAAATATACGGGATGTCCCCGAAAGGTCTGTACAAAATAATAACACATATTCCTGAGGCCAAAATAGAACGATTTAACCCAACTTACCTCTATTCAAAGTTGCTTCGTTTAGCCGCTAGAGGGATACAAATATCCTGAAAAGAAATCGTTTTTTCGAGAAAACTTTATAACGCTTTTCGCGATTGGGACCAAATTTGGTATGTGGATTTGTACTGAAAGAAAGCATTATTTGGCATGTTATTTTCTCTTCTACCTGTTTTGTAAGTGGTCAAAAAATGGTCATCCACATCTTAAGTAGCTCATAATTTTTTTGTTATTAGATGAATACTTTTGAAACTTTTTTTGCTGATAGACACATATGTTACCTACATTTCTTGTCTCTTGCTCCATTTCGTCATTTCTCATAGTTTAGGCAGAAAAAATTAATAACCCTCAACACGAACTAGAAATTTTAATCAAATCAACGAAAAAATATACCGCCTCTTGCATGAATGCAAAGATTAACACGTCGTAAAAATTTGAACTGGACCCATCTCATCATTTCGACATCGCTTTTTAGAGTGTCTACTGCAGGAATTATGGCAACGCATCCAAAATGTAGTAGACACTCTAAGAAACGATGTCGAAATGATGAGAAGAATCCAGTTCAATTTTTTACGACGTGTTAATCTAAGCAATCATACAGAAGGCGGTATATTCTCGAACATTTGTTGTGAATTTTTTCGTTGATTTAATTAAAATTTCTAGTTCGTGTTGAGGGTTATTATTTTTTCTGCCTAAACTATGAGAAATGACGAAATGGAGCAAGAGACAAGAAATGCAGGTAACTTATGTGTCTCTCAGCAAAAAAAGTTTCAAAGTTTTCAAAGTATTCATCTAATAACAAAAAAATTATGAGCTTCTTTAGATGTGGATGACCATTTTTTGACCACTTAAATACCACTCAGAAGAGAAAATAACATGTCAAATAATGCTTTCTTTTGGTACAAATCCACATACCAAATTTGGTCCCAATCGCGATGAGCGTTAGAAAGTTTTCTCGAAAAAACTATTTCTTTTCAGGACATTTGCATCCCTCTAGCGGCTAAACGAAGCAACTTTGAATAGAGGTAAGTTGGGTTAAATCGTCCTATTTTGGCCTCAAGAATATGTGTTTTTATTTTGTACAGACCTTTCGGGGTATATTGTTTGAGTTATAATTGAGTAAATTTATTAATTTATGTAGTAATTATTTTTATAGGTAGAAAAAACAACGAATTCAATTATGACTTTATTAATAAAATGACTCTCGGCTGATTTAAAAACAAATGTGATAGGTAAGTGAATATTAAGAAAGATTCACCTAGTATAATAATTTAAAATTATATTGATTTTGATTACAATACCTATAGTCTTAATTCTTTTAGTTGCAATTATTCTTTGTGACAAAAATAAAATGTTATCCTTTGAATTTTAACTAAACTTGATATGTTTAATCTAAAGCTTAGCTCAATGCACTAAAAAGAACTATATAAATGCACAATTTTGTGCCAGCTACCACTTTTTACATAATTTATGTGTGGTTTTAACTTTTCAGTCGAGTTCTTAAATATTTTAGGAATATCTTCAAGCCACTTTACCCGCCTATTGTTATTTAATATTTATGGGTATAAGCCCATGAAGATTCAATAACGGAAGTACGTCGTTATTTTGGATAAAAACGTTTCCTTTCACGAATAGTCTGATTTATTGGTAGGGACGCCGAGTTTTCAGTTGATAGCAACATTTTTAATTCGTAATTTATTTCCATCATCATTTACATTTTTCAAGATATCTTTGATTTAAAGACACAAGGGGGCGATTTTTTAAGAATATTAAATATTCTGTTAGAATGCTCAAGAATCATTTATTGTTAATATTATATAATGTGCTATATAATATATTGCTGCTACTGGTCCAGCACAATTGGTTAACTTAAAGTAAATTGCTTAGAAATCCCAACTTAGTGAGAAATTAATTCCATTTATATTCTCATAACGGAAAGTCGTGCACGCGATGGAAAAGGGCTTAAATGACTATCTCAAAAGATTTTAAATTAAAATATTTAGTATTGTAAACACGTTTAAGATTGAGTTTACACAGCTAAATATATACGTCCTTCATAATTTCATCCTGTAATTTTAGATTTTTTTTTAAATGCCGCGATAATCTAAAAATAAAACTCTTCAAGTGTGAATGATGAACATTCACCGATTACTACAAAACAGAGACCAGCTTTATTCAGTATTATGTGAAAGCCTGCTGCTGTTTAAAATTATCTGATTGCGACGAACATTTTATTACAAATTTTATTTTATTTCCACAAAATTAAGAAATAGAAATTTATTTTAAAAAATTGAATAGATAATTAGAATGCCCGTTATGAAAAGGTGTTACGTAGATGCGGGGATTTTAAATTTCTTCACACGTAATAAATTTTCGTAAAAAGTGTTTTTGGCGCGCGACCAAAATCGAATTTTAATTAAAACTCGGGCGTTTTTCGCAGAAAGTATCCCGAACATATATGGGCACTTGCAGTGTGCAGATGTCGAATAGAATGGATTCGAAATTAGAGTTATTGGAAAACTACATATTCGCTGAAGTACAAATTTTAGATGTCAATTATATTTAATCGAGACAAAATTATTAAAACCGTGCTGGCTGGATGGACACAATTATGCCCTTAGCCTATATTGTCGCCAGCACTCTACGATATCAAATAAAAATGAGTTTAACGATCGAGATGCACAGACAGACAAATGAAGGTAAAGTGATAAAATCTATCTGATATTTGTATCGAAAACGAATTAAATATTACACTTAAAGCACGTCGAATGGAAATATAACCTAAATAATCAAATCAAATTACACTAGACCTATCATCCCATGTCCTAAATGGAACGCATATCTTATGATCCAATAAATTATGTCTTAAACTGTCCAGTATTGTAATTTCTCAATTTTTTTATGCATGTTGATCTAGAAATTATGGAATGTTTGCGCAAATATGAGAATAATGTTATAAAATGAATATTTGATTAATTAATACCAAAATTTAATGTTAATATTTATAGAATTTTAACATATTAACTGACGGATAGTGCTTTGTAAAACTTACTGTAATATGGTCCTTACTGCGGATAAGCTCTTGCAGTAAACATGTATTTAAATGGAATTTAATTCGACGGTTATTGCACTCAAATAGGACCATGAATTTTGTGTTTTGCTGAAAATCATTGATTGAATCAAATATATAACTGTGGTTATTGCATGTGCTGTTGCCTGCATTTATGCTTGGATGTTTAGTTCGAATAACCGTTTTCCCTTCGTATGCATCAGTTTATATACAGAGTGGGATTAAAGTATGAAATATTTTTAAAAAAAAACTTAACCCTTTTTTTAAAAAACGCTGAAAACGTCGATTTTAGATTTTAAAAATACACATTAATACGTGCGATTCACCTGCCGACTTTCATTTGTTTTGTAGTTTAAAATCTAAAATCGACCTGTTTCAGCGTTTTTTAAAAAACCGGTTGAATTCGCTTTTTTTTTAAATATTCCATACTTAAATCCCAACCAACATTAAATTTTTATATCGATTTTTCTCAGAATTTTTTTAGTGCAACCTTATGATTTTTTTGCACGGTCATAAAGGGTAGACAAATCACTATCGGATTCCACTAAAAAAAAATGTATGTTGTTATTTAAATTTTTTGTGATGACGTCATAACTACAAAACAAATGAAAGTCGACAGGTGATCGCACATATTAATGTGTATTTTTAAAAAATAAAATCGACCTGTTTCAGCGTTTTTTAAAACACCGCCTGAGTTCACTTTTTTTAAAAATATTCCTTACTTTAATCCTACACTGTATATTATATTTCCATTATTAATTTATATATATATATATATAGATTTATTTTTTAAAAATGTGTTTTTCTTACAACTTTGATTGCTATATAAGTGCCTGCTTTGAAAGAGCTTTATTTGTAAATAGAATTAAATTAAATTCGTTGTTGAAAAAGTTCGATATTAATTTGTAATCAGAAATCGAGCAAGAAAACAAATTCCCCAAAAATCTTCTACTTGTTTCAAATAAACAATTTGATGTTTTTACATATTATAGATTGACGGAGATCTTAAATAATGACTTTAGGCAGAATTTTGAAGAAAGAATAATTTCTTTTTATAAAATGCTCTGAGATAATTCAATGATGAATCATTTATAACACTATATTTAGTTTAAAAAAACGCACTGTAAATAATCACAAGGCGAATAGAAATATTATTGAATTGGGTGCAATTTACAACAAATATAATTAAAATTATAAATCATTTGTTTATGGATTTTTCCTTTGCTGTACACGTTTTTCGGCGATAACATTTTCCGCTGTAGTTATTATAAGGTCGAGGTTATATTTAATCCGGCAACCGGTAATTTGGCTTCCATATCTGGCACAGATTAGACCGGGCATGTTATCTCATGGCCACAGCAACATTACCATATGTAAATATGCAAATTGTTTGTTGTTTAATAAGTTCCACTGATTCACATGCACAGCTTGACTTGACGTATATAGTTTACTCCGTCTGTCCTACGGTTAAGAATTGTCTGTTCTCGTTCTGCTAGATTGGACCACCCAATGGCGTACACGCAACATAATATATTTCTTAATAGTCATGTCACATATATATAAAAAGATTATAGAAAAAGAGTAATTGAATCTTCCAAGAAGGTGATCTATATTTGTGCCAAATTTGACGATTACTTATACTACTTATTATAAATTTTTGTATCGAAGAAATTCCATACTTTGGCAACGTAATAACAATTTATAAAAATCTAAGATCAATTAATAGTGTGAAAGAAAAAGGTGTGCAAAATACTTTTAGGAAAAGGCATACGGCTGAAAACAAAAAATTAATAATAATGAAAAAATGCACGTAGGTAACAATTTTTTGCATCTCGTCAGTGCTATTAAAGCATGTTCAAATATTTTACGCGCGTTTTGTTAAGTTTGCCTTCATTTCTATACTTTCCGAGATAAATATCTATATAATATCACTACATCACATAAAGGCCGGTTTTTAACTTTACAAAAGATTTCATGATTTCTTTGAATTGCTAAGTAAAATTCTCAGTATGGTATGTTCTTTTAAAGCATTTTATGGCTATGTCCCCCTTGGTCCATTATTTGTTCTTATTTAGTTTTTGTAAATTTAACATTTTAAATTATGCTTTATGTTTACCTACATGAAACGGGTGAAAGATAAATTTTCTGATTATAAAATTCGAACTGGTTCACAGAAAGTCACGGATGTGAGTAAAGTATATCTTTTCTGTTTGCCCATTTTGGGAAATTTTTGTTGCAGTAATGATTATGTGTTTAAAATTTTAGTATTACAGGTCATTTTAACTGACAGTCGTCCTTTCCTCAATTACAATTTTGTAAATTAAATTTCAACATCAAATCACGTCTATATATTGCCTTTGTTTAATTGCCATAATTGACAAGATTAATTCCTGCAATAATAATAAAATAATGAATTTTATGAATACTTAAATATGTAAATAAGTGTACATTTTCTTGAAAAGAACTGTCGAGTAACTAATGTACTCAAAAATAAATAAACAAAAAATAATCAAAAATCAAATATAATTAAATTTTCCCACACGATTGCACTGACATGGTTTCATTACTCATTACTTACTGTTATTTATTAATCTTCATTAGGTAACGCCACTGGTATGCATCGAATCCGTATAGTTGTGTCCCAGGAGCAATGCCGACTAATTAGAATATATTTGGTTAGTTTGTGGAATTTGCTTGTATCGCGCTCTTGTGTGGGGTCGGTTCAGACGGACATATGTGGAATTACAATGAAGCCACGTGGGATTCTTTGTGAATCTATTAGTCCGGAAAGTCGGTATCATTGGGCAAAGTCACGTTTCTTGTTTTCGGCGACAAATAGTTTGTATGTTGTATATCGTGCATTCTTATCGATAAAAACGATGCAAATATTCTTATTATTACCGTACGAAGTTTGCATTGGAGAATGCGTTTTTCTGTTGAAAAAAGAAAAATGCTACTTGAAATCGATTGACTTCGTTATTAGAAAATTCCAGTTTGACGTTCCTCCCTATTTTCATTTAAATTTTGGTTTGAAAAATGTTTACATACTTATTTTTTATTCTTCTTTTAAGTTTCTTATCAATGAAATATCGTTCTCTTTAGTTAACCAGCAAGGCACCCGCCAGTATATATTTTTTTACGTTTGTGTATTATATTGAGTTTTATTTGTTAATTTTAAAATAATTCTTATCATGATGAATAAAATGTTTATTTTAACACTTGTCACGTTATTGAATATTTTACTTAAAATAATAATAATAAAATTCTATTGTCTTTAAAAAAAAGAACTCTTTAAAACTCTATTTAAAATAGTTAATAATTTTTATTTAAAATGTTATCGCCATATTATTAAAAATTAGTCGTGAATGCAATGCAAAAGCATGTATATCTTATATTATATCTGGGTTATACGCAAGTCTTAATAAAAAAAAAAACGTCACATCGTAAATTTTTCCTCTTTCCACTTACGCTGATGAAGTGGCACAAAATTATTTTATTTAAAAATTGTATATAATTCAAATTTAATTCGAAGCATTTGGAATCTGGAATTTTTTTTGTGCTTCATTTAATTTTATAGACTAACTACTAGCTTGTATCGAACAAACCCACCGGAAGCGATAACATTTTTTTTAAGTCGACGGTGAACGATCGCTTCCAGTGTAATTCCATTTGCATTTTGGGTCTGTTTTATCACAGTTTCAATACACGATGCGTGGATATTCTGTCTACGCATGAATGTATTTTAGTAATGCAACGTAGGCAGAAATACGACAACAACAATTGAACATTGATTTAAACTTTTTGAGTAAGGCCACTTATTTGAAACTAACATTCGCTATAAAAACAGCAGCTTTCGTGTCTATTTTACGAACATTTTGGCATTTGTGTCATTTTTAATGCTGTATGATTGGTACGTCTGTATTCGCTCAAATTTCACAATTTTATTGTCATCTTCAATGAGGATATTATGTTTCTCGTTTTCGTACTTTCAGCGTTCCGTGTTCGATTCTGCACAGGTCGATAAATGAATACATCAATTATTTTCTTTCTGTCTTTTCATCATTTTTGTACGGCGCATACATTCTTAAACGAGGCTGATTTCGCACTCATACAACATGATTAAAAGTTATGAACTCGTGACTACGAAGACATTTTTCAATAACCATGTTTTTGGTCGATTTTCTGGAAGTGATCCCTCTACCGTTTTTTTTTTAACAAAAATCATCGAGTCATTTTCAAGTAGTAAAGAAAATCTAGTAAGATACGTGTTATTCTTAAAAATAAATTTGTGTGATGTACATATTGCCTCAGAAACCATTTTATTTATAATGGCCATGAATAACTATTTTTAGTACAGATATTTGGTAAATTTTTATAGTTGCATGTCGAGCAGTGTGAATTAGATAATCGCGCCAATCTTCACGACTCAACTATATTGCTGACTGAGGAATATTTCGTCAAGTTGCAACATCTGTTTCAACGTATTGGAGCAACGCTCGGAAGTAATCTCAGTACGACGACCAAATTACGAAATCGAGTGAACTAGGTTATGAATAAAGAGATGGCGTATGTGCATTTACTGCCTTTCGTGTACTTCATTTATCGATTTCAACGGAGTATATGAACGAAATGTTCACGAATTATTGAAAAGCAAAGCTTTTAAATTATGTGTAAAGCAATCAATCTCTAGGGGACGTTATGAAATTTATGAAATAATGATATGTGCAATGAGATGATATAGATAGAATAAGTACTATATGTTTTGACTAAGACAACTACCACCAAGAAAAATTTATTTAGTAAAGCATGTTTTTAATTTAATCCATCATAATCCAACAATTAAAAAAACTCAAAAATTAAATTAAATAGATCCAGAAACTAAAGTTAATAGTAGACTATTATAGTAAGCGTTAAAAAAATCATTTTATATTGAAAATAATTTTTATGTATTTATTGTATATTATGTATACCACCAGTTTCAATAAAGTTTATTTTTTATGTAACTTTGTAATGTAAATAAACATAGTTTGTTTTATAGATTTTTACTTTTTTTAATATTTAAACCATTTATTTTTTATTAAATGTTGAATTAATTGCCGGTTTTCATTATGACCCGTACACATAATATTTAATTTCATTGTTATTACTATTTTTGTTGTATATTTATGGGATTATTAGTCTAGTGGCTTAGTCGGTAGGTTAGTAATCTCGAGGTCTAGGCTTCGAGTCTTAGCGAGGGACGTTGTAAATTTATCACAGATTTAAGTTTACAATGTTTTTGACTTTGAATTGGCCTTCCGACTGACTATTGAGGTTTTCCACGTATCACTAATCCTTGCAGCGTATTCTGGAATGGGCTTTAAAATCTGTAAGACGGTCGTGGCCGCAACTAAATCCCTTCCTCTCAGTCCAAAGTTCGTCGAGCTTGAGACAAGCGGCGAGAGGAAAGCAAGGAAAAACTTATTTCTGAGAACAATGAATACTGTTCGTGATAACATTTTGCCTTGAAAAATGTATCATGTATTAATTTTCACGATAGTGATCATCTCTTTTAAGATTTGTATTGCCGATTACAGTTTGTTAACTTTCCAACCGCTATCAAACGCATAAACAGGTTTGGATATGTGCATAGCAACGGGTTAAAGTTTCGAATTCATGATCCTAAAGCAGTGTTTCCCAACCTTTTTTGTGCAATGCCCTACCTAAGCCTCAGTCTCAAGTCTCCCCGTAGCGTTATATCCAGTCGATTTCTTTTTTTTTTTTAGCAGCAAATCATTTATAATACTAAATCCACATTCAGTTAAATATGAAGATGGAAACGCTAACAATAATTTTCTTGCACATTTGGTTGAATTTGGAAATTTGATTTCTGTTTCCTTACAAAGCCATGCCCTCAGTCCTCTTATATTAAATAATGTTTTAACTGATTCATCATATTGCATTTCTGAGAGTTCTTCTTGATACAGCATATTTGAAATATCAGACAAATCCATTAACATTGGCTGGCTGCATAATCCAAGTTGAAAAATCAATTTGTTTTAAAGCAGAAAGTCTTTCTTTTAAATCACCGGTATCAGCCAGTTCACATTTTTGGAGCCAATGACGTTTTTCAAAATTTTTGTTGTAAAGATACTTCTGACATAATTCAATAAAGGTAATGAAACCAAACATCTTCGAATTTGCATCGACAAAAGTTTTATTTGTTCCTTGAAGTTGGTTAGTTAATATACAGAGTTCTTCAACAGGTATCACCTATTTTGATCAAGCCGTAATTAGTACAATATTTCCCCTGTTGATAGTTCTGTTGTTAGATTTGTGTGCGTCAATGAATGCAATTTAATTAATCATGGATAAATTTCCTATTAATCAGCGCGTTTATGTAGTTAAAAGCTTTATAACAAGTCAATCTGTTGTGCAGGTTTAAAGGTAGTTTCGTCGCGAGTTTAATGTTCCAATGATCTTAAAGTCACCGTATGGTGTGGTGTGCCACATTTGGTATTGTTGGGCCATATTTTTTCGAAGAAAATGATTACCATTAATTCTGAAAGTTACATTCACATATTGGAGACATTTTTATGGCCAGAATTACAAAGACATCAAAATCAAATTCGCCCGATTTAAAGGCTCCAGATTTTTTCTTGTGGAGGTACCTGACACAAAGTCTATGCAAAGCGTCGTCAAACATTGCAAGAACTTATGCTGTACATTTCGGAAGAAATAGTCAGGATTAACCCAGAGTTGCTAAGACGAGTGATGCAAAACTTTAAGAAAAGATTGACGCTCAAGGAGGACATTTAAACGACGTAATATTTAAAACATAAAATTGCACATAATAAAGTTCATATTTATTCCATTACTTCACACATCTAGAGAGAACTTTAAAAATAGGTGATACCTGTTGCAGAAGCCTGTATATTTAGTTTTTCAAAGATATCGGCTAAATAACAAATGTTTTACCATTAACAAATGCTCAGAGAGAGAGTCGCCATACGTTTAACTTAAACTCTAGACGAGTCCATTTTCGAATTGCCCCCCTTTACAATCAAATTGCCCCCCTGTGGGTCGTGGGTCCCATGTTGGGAAACACCGTCCTAGAGTCTGTACATCTAGTAAGTTTAAACACCTCAGAATTGGAGTAAAAAGTATAATCTCTTAAACAGACATGCCATTTGAAATTAGCGAGGCAAATAGCTCTGTGATGAATAAAACATTAATATTAACGACTTATCAACATTTTTACAAGGACTTTCTATGAATGCAACTATTCATAAAAAACTCCAGAATAAATCAAATACAAGTTATATAATAAAATGTTGACAGTCTGAAAAAGTATTATTATCCATACCATATATTGTTAATAAGTACATTCAACTAAAATTATTATTACAGAATACGTAATTTTCGATAAAATAAACTAGACTCCAGACAACAACTAAGATCACAAAATCATCAGATTTAGGTATACAGTAAGATCAATACAATTTTGTGGATACAATTAAAGTGTTTCCATTTGCGACATTTTTTAATTTGAGAATTAACCTCATGGTGGCGTGGACCAATGATATTTTAAAACCAAGATCACATGCACCAATCAGAACAATCTTATACTGAAAAGATTACATGGTGCTTTTCTTGCCGGTATGTCATAGTTTTTGACTTAGTAACCATGACAACTTTAAAAATACATTAAATGTCATTTTGACAAACGTCAATGTTATAATTCATTCGGTTAATTCTCCAACCAAAGATCATTCGTATTCAACTATTGTCTGGCAAGATTTTAATTTATTCGCAATGATTGCTAAAGGCAATTAAACTCGACCAATTTCTTTCGTCAAATTGGTCTCGTTTAATTGCCAAGCAAGCACTGCTCATAAATGAAAATCTTTCCGACAAAAATTGAGTACTCATTATCTTACGTATGAAAAAAAAACACTTTATTTAATTATAATGCCATGCCAGCAGATGATATCAACGTAAATAGAAATGACAAAAAATTTCAAAATAAAAGAAACTATTCCATTTTGTAAGTACAGTTTTTACGGTTCATTTTTTAATTAAAGAATAAAGATTTATTTTTGTGTTTTACCCCTTTCTTTAGTTACACGGGTAAATTATATACCAGAAACAACTGCTTATACAATCCAAAATGTCAAAATTGTATGTCTAACATTAATTCCAAATTGGTACGACTGAATGTAATTTAGTCGAGGATGGCGACAACACGGCAATTTAGGGCATGAAATTGAAATCTCCATGTTTAATTTGAATGCGAATGAAATTCTTTAATTTGTCCTGTTGTGTCACGTTCCTAAACTTTAAATTATACATGATAGGGTGATCATATAATTTAGCATTCAAACCAGGACAGATAGTAAGTGAAGTCAAAATAATTAAAAGGCTGTATTGTTGTTAAATAATTATTTATTAAACAAGATTGGTTTATCATATTTTTGTCAAAAAAACTATTTTCAAGAATTGAATTAAATAAAAATGTATAAAAATTTGAATTATATTTTTAAAAAATATTAATTTTCTTTAAAAAAATCAAAATAATTAATTTTCGAATTTTTCACGAACGAAAAGTTCATCAGGCGTACATATTTTTCTAAAGAATGTATTTTTGTGATTTTTCTAATTCCGAGCTGGCCTTCTGACCGATTCTTATTAGGTTTCCATAATCCTCACAGCAAATTCTGGGGTAAGTTAACAACTGTAAGTTAGGTTCGACTTGTTGAGGTGGCAATAAAAAGGGGTCAAATAAAACAAAATAAAATAAATAAATAAACAAACAAGGAAACAATGTTCGATAATTAAAGGTGCCGCTTATCTACAAATTTTCACGAATCGTAGAGAAAAAAGTTACCTAAAAATTGTTTTGAAGATAAATCTTCCAAAATTTTGCAATGTCTGTATTCACAAAATTTTCAATTAAATTAAAATTAAAAATTGTTTTTTTGTAAATTTATTTTGAATTTGGCTTTTTGCCGTTTTACTTTTTCTTGGGTTTCACCTTGCAATATCCGAGTCCACATTAGGTGTGAGATTTTTAACGTGCTTTTGAAACAATTCGTTTTTCCTTGCATTTTCTATTGAATATTGTTTTATTTTATTTTATGTTTTGTTGCCGTTTTCCCCTAAGCTTATAATTATAAGAATTTTTGATGATTGGACATTCTGTTGATTTTTCAATATATAGAGCTGATTCCCAACAGCTCCTTGAATTTGTTTCGTATATATTTCACCCGTCTTCAGGACATTGTAGTGGCATTTAATTTTTCTTCCAGAAACAAATATTATTAATAAAATATTATTAATAAAACAAAATAAATATTTTATTGCACTTTGCGTAAAACAAATTACCTAAAATATTAATAATATTCTCAATATGAGTCAATATTGTTTAATTTTTCAGAAAGCAGAAAGCACAGCTGAACAATATATAAGATAATTTGTTATGGAAGATTAATTGTTGCAGTAAATTTTGTATTTTATCCTTTGCGACAGGAAACATAAAATAACTTTGTCGATGTGAGAGATAACACAAGCGTTTGTTTCAACCTGTCCATTAAGACAGAGAACTTTTCGCAGTTGTTAGAACAATATATTAAAAGTTTTGTCTAAAAGCACCTTTTCTCTCTGTGCATCACTAACCATTTCGATACTTCCGTTTATTTATCATTTTATTTATTATTGTAGAAATCCTTGATGTAGCCATAGTGTTTGGAAATAACCAATTAATACATATTAAAAGAGAATATTTCAAATAAAACTCATAAAAATCGAAAATGTATCGAAAACTTCCAGCAGTTTTCAATACACTTCAATTCTTCAGTATCGTTGGCTTCAATATTTAATTCTTGTTGCCTTTGTGTAAATTTTCCCTCTTAGTTTGTTAAATTTTGACTAAAAAGTATTATGGCTACTTTGAATATCAAAATAGAATTTTAAAGAGAAATTTTCAGCTCTGAGTATGTCGAACATCCATTCATTCATTCATAATTTCAACGTCAAAAGGTATTCAACGTATTTTACGAATCGAGGAACTTCCATAACGACATCTGACGTTACCTAGAATGCCATAAGATTCGACGAACGAAATAAGTTCCCATTCATCGACGCGGATGTTACTTACGTAAGACGGCGTGCATGGAAATCACAATTGAAGTTCCTTCGACCGCATGCACAAGGAAAAACCGGCCGGTTTCAGTCAAACGCCACCAAAAACCAACAACCTTCGATTCTTCGCTCGAATTAGGAAATTCCCTAGATTAACTTAATTTCGTATAGATTTATTGAAACTGTCGTAAGTGAATATAAATCTTTGCAGCAAATGCAATTGTTTGATGATTGGATTTTTATGGAACGGTAGACGAAATAGAAAAATCCTAATAAACTATGCTTCTCAGTTCTTTCATAAAAGAATTCTTAAAGAAAACAATTTTCCGATATGTTCACTCGTTTCACATTTTTATATACATATAAAGCAATAATATTAAAACTAATTATTTTGTCTTTCCTTATAAAATAATGAAACGGTTTTCGTTCATTCGCTTCCGAGTCGGTGATTTTCATGAATTTAAATGACTCTCCGTTTCGAAATTAATTACATTTTTGTTTCGGCAGTTCGGAAAATAGAATTAACAGAGTTGAGCCGGTTCGATTTAGTAAAGTTTTTTAATTACGGTTTTTGCATTTTAATTGCCGTTTCAAGGCAAATTAATTCGTCACTTATATTCATAGGCATCCGTATCGTCTTTGTTTGTGTTTGCGGAGGATTTTCTCGAATTAATAGATTTATTTCAATAAAATTTGTTGTATTCATAATTTTAATGAAGGGATAATTTAAATTATTCGAAGAAATGAAGTACTAGTAGTTCTATGATAACTATGATATTCATAAGTGATATTTGAGACATACATACATTTTCATCGTTAATATCTGAAATATATTAATTTGTTTTAATGCTTTCGTATGTTTAGTTTCGCACGAGCAAAAAGAGAGCTCTCATCTTGTAACTTTTACAGCACTTGCGGTTTGATGTTTCGAGTGCTTTAAATAATAAATCGGTTCTTGAAATATCGACAGGATGTGATAAGATCCTCGAAGAAATTCGTATCGTGAAAGCGTCCAATGCAAATTTAATATTTTTCTTAGCGAACCTTATGAATCCATTACGTATGTCGTATTGTATATATAATTTTTCACATAAAGGAAACAGTACAGATCTATCAATAATGTAACAAATGGTAGCGACTTATTTTTCTGACATAATAATAACAACTATAATAGAACAACAACAACAACGTCTTTCATCGAAAATACAAAGCATTAAATTGTCGACAGGCTCGGAATTAGGAGCAATTGTATTAGCGAACTGTATTATTAGCTCACATTTTAAATAATAAAATTATTATTAAATTCCTAAAAAAATAAATGAATTATGTAAAAGCGCGCATTTTATAAGGTTTCAGATTATTAAATTGGTGCCTTGATAATAATTTGCAAATTGAGCGGAGAAAAGTGATATGGTTAGGAAACGAAGAACAGTCAATAAATATTTACATTCACTCTCGTCGCATTCTTGATTCGAAGAATGATCATGCCTATAAAAAACTGTAAAATTTGTGTGCCGTAAGCACTAAAGCCTGTCCTGACCTTTTCTTGTAGCGTAGTGCATTGTAGGGAGAATTTTTCTGAAAATGATGAATTGCCTGCGATAATGTTCCTTTGCCGGAGAAAAACGGCGGCATGAATATTTAAATATGTATATACGGCATTCTTTATTGTTATAGTTGCGTTGCGAATGCTGCTACAAGATTGTTTTGTTTAGTGTGTCGCAATTTTTCATCGCCGATGGGGGAGAATACAAAACAATAAACAGCCCTACAACTTAAAACTGCTTTACGGACAATGATAAATTATCTTATTTTCCTCTTACCTTACAGAAAGAAAAAGTTCAACACGATTAAACATAATAACTGACATGTATGTACACTGAATATTTTCATTTTGACTTTTGCTAAAAATATACGGTAACCAAAAATTGGCCAAAAATTAAAATTTGCCAAAATTCACTGCAACTAAAGATAATATAAACTATGACACTATGAAACTCTTAAATTGCATCCACACAATTTTCCTTAAGTGCAAGCAGCATTTATAAAAATGTGTTCAGTACTTGGTTTGGGTCGCTGATATTAGTTGGAAGTAGTTGAAGAATTTATTCAATAGATTTTCAGGTAATTTCTCAGTGATTTTGTTTTCTGAATAGGTTTCGTGCAGTTGATGTTGCGCCGGATTTTCTTGCTGATAATTTTGAGATGATATTATCCGCTAAAAAAAAAACGTCAACGAATGGACAGGTTGTGCAATAATTTTGTAGATTCGATTTTCCTAAAGAATATGTTTAATCAGTTAATTTAACTTTAATTCCGTTAACAAAAAAAAAATAATAATTTTGTTGAGTGGGAAATGCAGTCCGGTAATTAATATTTGTGCGGAATCACTGATGAATATGACGTCCGCACGAGAGCGCATTGAACCGGGGATTCGTATGTAACGTCGAATGCGTTCGATTTTACGCCGAGAGCGTCACAATAAATAAGCGAAGAGCGACGGCTGATAGCGACGGGATGTGCATAAAGGTCAAAGGGGTGGCGGCGTCGAGGTGGCTGCATATCGAAATGAACTAACCGCTCGTCGTTGAATAGTTTTGGTGATGCTCGGGCGCCGGAAATAACGGGATGATTGATTATGGTACCGTTTAATTACGAGCGTACGAAGTCTTTCATTAGTTTCATATGCGATTTTCATCCACCGATATCAAATTACAAGCGCATACAAATGTGATTTGATATGTAACATGAATGTTTTCCATATATACTACATAACAATAGATAATTCTATATATCAGACTTCTAATTACAGTTAAATACAGTGCCTAAAGTACAGAATTCAGTAAAAACGAAAGTTGGAAAAAAATTCTGGAACAGGTCGATTTTATTTGATAAAAATACACATTTTTGCATGATAGTCGACTTTCAAAAAATTTTGAGTGACTTTTTTCTAAATAGCAACAGACTTTTTGCTTTATTTTAATTGATTTATGGTTTCTCACTTTCAATTGAAATTTAGTGGAAAATTTTCTTATATAAGATGGCAAATTTTTATTCTGTCGGTTCGACAATGAAAAGATCTTTCAAAATCATAAAAAAAGGAAAGGGGTTGACATTTAAAAAAATGTAGAAGACTTGAGTATTTTTATCAAATAAAATCGACCTGTTCGAGGATATTTTCCCAAAATATTTTATTTCGCTTTTACTGAATTTATTCCATACTTTAGTCGCGCACTGTACGTATCTATATCTATCAAAACGGTGTTAACTCTATATAAATTATAAGTTTGATCATTATGATTTTTTTGTTATAATCCGTTTTTTTCCTCTTCCTCTTCATATATACATTTTTTAAAATCCTAAATCTTTTGGAAATAGTATTAACTCTTCTTTTTATATCCGTTTGCAATTTTCGTCCTTTAGTCGCCCTTATTATCTTGTATTTAAGTCGATTCCATTTATTTTCGATTTCTTCTATTATTTCTTGTTATAAGGTTTTTCATCTTATGGATTTTTATTTTATGTTATTTTTCTTCTCTTTTCATGTCTCGTGTTTTCTGCATTTACTGTCAATTCCACCTGAACTTAATAATCGTGACATTTTATTTCCGCATGCCTTTTTACTTCCACATTATTATTTTTTTTTTGCTTACTCAAAACATTCTTAGACTAACTTTCAAACTTAACTAATCCTCGTCAGTAAGATTTCTGTTACTAACAATGGTTTGTCGTGTCATCAGCTTAGGTGTTGCTTAAACACATTGCGCCTTGCTCTTCTACGTTACTTGATGTTATTGTGTCAAAGAATTCATGTGTTTCTAGCTACATTATATACCAGATCACTGGTTAGTATTTTGCATTTTTGGTTGAAAATATGTGAAACCTTACTGGTCTTAGTTTTAACCATATTTTCTACTCAGACTTGCAGGTGACTTCATGGCATCTGATTTTCAATATGCTGAATAAAAATTTAAATTTCATATTTAATGTCCATGCTCCTTGGAGGACGTGAACCTTCACTAAATTTTGTAACCTGTTGATGATTGATAATGTTAATTTCATGATGTGTCTTTGTAATAAAGCTCTATCCAGATATAAATGGACTTGGTCGACTGCTCATTGGGATTATTATAAATATCTTCGGCATTTAATTTTTCAGGCTATTAAGTCGTAGAAGAACGTTTTTATGAATTACAGATGTCAACATCTAAGTACCTTCAGCAATAATTTGAAAGAATTAAGTATCTATAAAAAAAGATCTAACCTACTGCTAGTTGCATATTGATTTAAAATATGCTAATTTTATAAACAATCATTTTATCTCAGTTACTCAGGATTATCTCCTAGTAAACGCCTTTTGGTTATTTATGGCCTGAATTTGACGCCGAATGTTTCGACAATCGTCCCAGTTCTGTTTAGCACTGTTGCATTTTTCCTTACTTCTCCGTTATACACACATTTGTTAAAATCAACGAAAATTTTGGCTATACCACTATCTTCTATACAGTGAGGTCGTTGGCTGTGGAACGCTCCAAATAAAAAATTCCCAGATCATCTGCGGTCAAAATCCTCCGACAGGTCAACTTTTGTTTTTGAACGCGCATCTTTTCTGATAGTTGTCAATTGTTTTTACCCCCACTCCTCTGCGTAATGACGTCATTGCCTTTTTTTTAAATGGCAGCCTATATTTTTATTTTTTTTATTTCGGTAGGGTTTTTGAATCTGTTTTCAACGGTATACAATTTTAAATAGGTTACATTAGAAAAAAATCAAGAAAAACGGCTTTCCAATTTTAATAGAAAGATGAATGAACTGAACAAAATTTTCTCAGCTAAAATTATAAAATACATTAATATTTTTTATTATATTTAAGAAGCTAAGAACATATTAAAACTAAAATACGCAACTTTTTCCGAATTAACGTACTTTCCATTTCTTAAGATTTACGACAGACCGCATCACCTCCAGTACAATCCAAATATTAAAAACAAAAAAAAAACATTTGTTGGAAATCACCCACATACACGCATCATTGACTAGATGTTTTAAATAACTTAAATGGCCCTAAACGCCTTGATTAATTTTGACCAAATCACTGACAATATTTTTAACCTTTACCATTTACACCCTATCAGAGAAATATAATAAAAGATATAATAAAATACAAAGAAAGACATACTCCAAACCTAATTAATTTGGAAACCAGAACTATGTGTTTTAAAGAATCAAAAGCGCGACTAAAATCCAAAAAATACCTAGACATGGGCGTACCCAGGATCAAAAGTAGGGGGGGGGGCAAGCTGTGGTAATTCAGGTTGTAACATTTTAGAACGGAAATGACATAGATTCTTCTACCAGTCGCTAGGTGGCTCTAGATACTTCTCGATTTTTGCACCATTTCGATATGGTAAACTGAATAGTCGCCGTCGCCCTACCTAATTTTGTTTCCTTTCATCACTTTATAACCATTTAATTATTTTTTATTTTTGCGCTGGCTACGCCCATGTACCTAGAGTTGACAAAACTTAACCCGAGCTTTTGATTACTTTATAATGAAATCCTATACCTCGAGTCTTTATGAAACAGATTATGGTTGGTAAAAGTTATAATGTTTTTTTCAAATAACCATTCCATCGCCTTTAGAAAACAACACAGTAAACTGGTAGTTGTAGCGAGGGTCACTTTTTTATATAAAGGGTTCACTATAGTTGTCTTTAAGGACGACGGATCTATTTTTTTTTAACCAGATATCAATACCAAAAAAATAAGTTTTTAAATCATTTATTACATCTAAAATATCCCTAGTTACCATCGTTAAAAAAAATATGTATTATTATGTAAAGGGTATAAACTTTTGTCTATAAACGTATGCTAGTATGCGTAGTATATTTTAAATGACAAAGGAAACATCGAAGACTCACACCTAAGTGACTCAACCTGTATAATAGATTTATCGTATATGATGGACGTTATAGAATCCCAATACAAATGTGAAAACAACCTCGAAATGTGCGCTGCCGGTTGCAGATACGTGTGAGAGTAAATAAAGTTCGTCGGTGACCTCCTCCCTTGCAACGCCAGTGATCCAGGAAGTAATGTCGGGCAATAAATCAGCAGAGTTGCGCCCGAGAGAGGCGGCGTATTACTGAACCCCGATGGACCCAGCACCTCAACCCTAATGTTCCTTTTTATTACCTCTGCGATATCTGTACTACAACTGACGGTCGAATTTTGTTTTCCATTCGTTACCTTGATATCGACTAACGTCTGTGGTGGAAAAGTATTATGTTTGTGATTGAAATTGGAATTATGATTGGACTGAATTCGTTCGATCGAGTGAATAATTTATTTATAAAAAAATTTATTTAACTATATTAGGGGATTCTTGCGGTATATTGTCGTTCAGTGACGATGGTTAATACTTAGATAATTCATGTCATGCAATATTAAATATGTTTGATAGCTTTATGTCTTAAACTTGCAAACAGAATGAAGAATTTATTGTTTGACAAGTTTGTTTGAACGTAACGCAATCTGGGACTTATTTAGTAATGTTCTTTGTACAATGAATTCTGTGAAGAGTAAAACGTGCGACTGAACACCGGATATGGTTGGTTGTCCTTACATATTTATGTTAGAAGGGAGAAAAGAACAAAGACACAGTATGGGTAAAACATATCACGGACTCTTTGTCGTCCCCTCACGTTTGCAATCTAGCAACACTTTGTAGTTATTACGGAGACTGAACAAGCAGAGCTGAAACAGAATCAAATATTGAATCCACCTCGTGACTTTTATTATTTGTTTGTTTGTTTTCTTTTTTTTGTAATTTCACACTTTCCGTTTACTTCGAAAAGATTTAAAAGCATTGTGAACTCAAATACCGACGTACAGTAACAAGTAAATGTTACATTTATTAATTATTCTACAATTAACAACTATTGAGTGTATTAAAGAAGTACCTAATACTGAAATAAATAATTAAAAATTATTTGTTGATCAATAATGCACAATGTAAGTTTTTTCAAAATGGTGTTAAATGAGAATCCTTGAGGGTTCACATTTAGGATTTCTTTGCACAGTTTATGGTTTTTATAAAGTGAGGTCGTTGTCAGTGGAACGCTCAAAAAAAAAATTCCCCGATCACCAGCGGCCAAAATCCTCCGACAGGTCAACTTTTGTTTTTGAACGCGCATCTTTTGTGATAGTTGTCAATTGTTTTACCCCCACTCCTTTGCGTAATGACGTCATCGCCATTTTTTTTTAAATGGCAACCTATATTTTTTGTGTTTTATTTCGTTAGGATTTTTAAATCTGTTTTCAACGGTATAAAATTTTAAATAGGTTAGATAAGAAAAAATCATGAAAAACGGCGTTAAAGTTAAAGAGACGAATGAAATATCTAAACAAAATAAGACGATTTAATCAAAATTGATAGATCTTCCTGAAATTTTGTATAGTGCCATAATTTCTTATCCTGAACAACTTTTCTTAGTAAAATTTTGCCGTATCATGGATCAACTGGATTAATTTGTTCATTTCATGCATCTTTCTACTAAAATTTGAAGGACGTTTTTCTTGATTTTTTTCTTATGTAACCTATTTAAAATTGTATACCGTTGAAAATTTAAAAATCCTAACGAAATAAAAAATAAAAAATATAGTTGCCATTTAAACAAAATGGCGATGACGTCATTCCGCAAAGGTGTTGGGGGTAAAAACAATTGACAACTATCAGAAAAGAACGTGCATCTTTTCTGAACAAAAGTTGACCTGTCGGAGGATTTTGGCCGCAGATGATCGGGGAATTTTTTATTTGGAGCGTTCCACAGCCGACGACCTCACTGTATACGTAAATATGACAGCGTCAATATTTCAGCCGAATGTGTACATATAATAAGGATTTAGGTGTACATTTTAATATAACTTACTCTATTAATAAAGTTGGCTCAAGTATTGTCAATATATCTATCTCACAGAAGCTATATTTCTTATTTTTTATTTCGTTAGGATTTTTAAATCTGTTTTCAACGGTATACAATTTTAAATAGGTTACATAAGAAAAAAATCAAGAAAAACGTCCTTCAAATTTTAGTAGAAAGATGCACGAAATGAACAAATTAATCCAGTTGATCCATGATACGGCAAAATTTTACTGAGAAAAGTTGTTCAGGATAAGAAATTACGGCCCTATACAAAATTTCAGGAAGATCTATCAATTTTGATTAAATCGTCTTATTTTGTTTAGATATTTCATTCATACAATATTGCCTTACACTTTGTCAAATGCCATTGCGGCAACGTCTTTGTGTTCCGCACCCTGTCAGTAAACACACATTTTCGTCATTAATGATGACATTTATAAGTATGAAGTCTCCTCTAAAATTATACAAAAATCTCATAAGTGTAATTAGTATCGTTTGGTTTTTGACTTATTTCTGATATTACTTTCCAGAAAAATCTCTGTAAGATTCAAAAAACAATAAAACATAAAAATAATGTATTAATTTCTGAAATAATTATAACCGAACACTATCTTTATTTTCAAGTTCGATGCTTGTCTTGAATTCTTTATAATTATTTTTATCTACAACCGGTACATAAAGTAGACTTTTTCGCACAGTGCGTAAAGTAATTCATTATAACACAAGTGATATAATAGATTCATTATAACACAAGTGCAATAAAGTCAATTATTTGACGCAGTGACCACGGCAACCACGGCAAAATGTCCGTACTTGTTGACACCGTTGTTGCTATGAAACATTTAGGGACAGACAAAATGAAATTGCAGGCGACATTTATATTTAACGATTTTCAGAATTTTCTTCTTCATATTTACGGTTGTAGATAAAATAGTGTACGCAACACGTGCGTGAAGTGTCATTAAAAAACTCGTATTCTTTCAGCACGAGCCGCTAGGCGAGAATTCGCATACTCGTTTCATAATGAACCACTTCACGCACTTGTTGCGTAAACTTCTATTACGCTATAAGTTATTTGATAACATTTTGTTCGTCAAGTTCTTGAATTTCCAGTAAAATAAGAATTAAATATGTTAATTTATCATGTAAAACAAAGATTTGTAAGTATCTTAAAATATTTTAGAACAAAAATATATATTTTGTGAGACATTCTTTTAAACTAAAGCAAGAAAGGATTCCAGAAATTAGGAATTTAATGATACACATTTTTACTTACGATTATCCGTGAACGGGCATTATTGATAAAATAATGTGCATTATTTATCTGCCGATGTGTATAGAATATTAACAAAATAATTTATGTTATAAAATTAATGATTGATAAATAAATTTTTTTATAATGAGTTTTTAATTCCACACTTTCCAATAAAACAATAATAAATCGAAACATTTTAATGCCGTGAAACATAAATACTAAAAATTCAATTTCAAGTACATGTATGTGTACGTACCTACGTGTTTAACGTAAAATAGCTACCAGTGTTATCGGTTCTGACAGCGTTAATGCGAACGTGTAATTGAAATTTGTTGCTTGTATATCGTATTCATTCGATACAATATTTATTGCTCGCTTTGGGATGTTTTTCCACGCGCAGTAATTATTTTAATTGTCGATAAATTTTTTTATTTAAATTGATTCCCCAAATTCAAAAAAAAAAAATCCAGCCTATTAAAGTATTTATCTAGTTTCATTGAGTAATATGAATTTTACAGTTCTATAAACTTAATAGTTTCGTAATGAACTTCATTACTCGGCTCACGCCTCGTTTGATAACTATACGTGGTGTCCCCGAAAGGTCTGTACAAAATAATAATACATACTCCTGAGGCCAAAATAGAACGATTTAACCCAACTTACCTCTATTCAAAGTTGCTTCGTTTAGCCGCTAGAGGGATACAAATTTCCTGAAAAGAAATCGTTTTTTCGAGAAAACTTTATAACGCTTTTCGCGATTGGGATCAAATTTGGTATGTGGATTTCTACTGAAAGAAAGCATTATTTGGCATGTTATTTTCTCTTCTGCCTGTTTTGTAAGTGGTCAAAAAATGGTCATCCACATTTTAAGAAGCTCATACTTTTATTGTTATTTGATGAATACTTTTGAAACTTTTTTCGCTGAATTATGGGAATTATGGGAATTATGTATTATTTATAATTTTACATAATTTCAATTGTCCATTATTGAGTTACTATTGAA
>JAFFZR010000646.1:0-31901 GCA_018397195.1 Lethrus apterus
CCTGTATTAATATACAGGTGTTCCGTAAATAAGTACTGATATTTTAACTGGTGATAGTTGACCTTACCCTAATCGCAAATCTGCAAAAACGACGGTCCTATCTCGAATTAAAATTTTTAAAAATTTTTATAATTTTCTTAGTGGGCAAACGTTCTCGCTCCGTACCTGCGCCCTTATTAATAGAGGAAAATCGTCGTATTGTCAAATATATTATTAATTCCTGTTTTTATTCTTTTCTTCTTCTTTTATTCCACCAAAATATATACAGGGTCATTCTGAAATGTGTCCCACTATTTCAATAGGTGATAGCTGACCTTAACCCAACCCAAATCCGCAAAAAGGACGGTCCTATCTTTATTTTAAATTTTCGAAAAATGTCGTTTTTTGTATGGGCATTCTGTTCTAAGTACGGTCCTGTGTTGCTTAGTCTTCATTTTAGATATATTTTTAACAATTAACTTATTATAAAATTACTTATATTCGGAATACCGGAGAATTAATTATGTTTGTTCTTGTAGTTTTTGAAACTTTGATCGCCATATTTATTTTTGAGGTAAAACATCAACAAAAAGAAATGACCGGGTTTTACGTTAATTTAGAAATAAAATAATCAAAGTTGGTGCCATCACCAGACCGAAATGTGAAAATGAATAATTTACATCTAAATGACGGTGTAGGTTTGTTACTAAAATAATCAGTATTTCTCCATAATTCAACATTATTCAATTATAATAGATCGAGTTAACATTTATTAAGCTGTCAGGCGATTTTCACTTGTTCGGGTCTGAAATTGCATAAATGAATGACAACGTAGGCCATTAGGTATTATAGAATATTCATCACGATTCTGTGTATATAGGTATATATATGTATAATGAAGAGGAAAGGGCTAGTTGTTGGCGATTGTGGTGACCGGCGTTGGTTAGCACCCGCAACCACCTATCTGCTCATTAGCTCGCTCGCGGTGCATTGCACACTCTATCAACATTAAATTAACCGCCGTAGTCATTGCTAAACACTACATATTAACCAAAGTGAATAATGTTGCATGTGATATATGTGTGACGACTTGATATACCTAATCAAATTTTATCGATTACGCTCAACGTAACTTTGTATAGCAGACATTCAATTTTTTTTTAATCCTACCTCCTACCAGCTTGAAAATAACTAACGACCATACTGTACAAAATATAAAAATAAAATAAATTCAGTATAGTTGATTTAATTCAAAAACTAAAATTCATTCACAACCTTAATTCGGAACTTTCCAATGAAATTTGAAATTTCGACAAAGATTTCCAATTAGAATTCGTGCTGACGTGCCACAATTCAATTGGAGCGTATATCAAGTCTTTTGATCTGAATGACTTCAATTTCGTCTGATTAAGTCGTTCATCGTCCGAATTTAACGAGCGCCCCTCGCACACGTCAAATATTTATGATGTCCTACCATAATTAGAACTAATAATCGAAAGACGTGAGAGCATGTGAACGTCTCGAACCGAGGGGTTGTATCGTTTATGTCTTTTGTAGGTGGCAGGCGAGGGCTGGTACTAAGCATGGCGTGACTTGTAACCGGCAACCGCAGACCGACAGCCATCTATATCACCGCCCCGCACACACAATGATCATCGCGTGCGAACGCCTTGTCGTGAGCGAATTAAATTGCCCAAAGATTTACCGTCGACGCGCGAGGAGTCCATTACCTCTACGGAACAATGGTCACGAACCACCATGATTCACGACGCCGCGAGAATGCGGTACCGGTGGACGCCGATGCTTGTTTGATGCGAGTAAGCGGTCGTTGCTGGAGAGCTTCCAACTACACACAACTTCAGGCACAAGTGCCGTTGTTTTCACGTTATTGCCGTCTAGGTTGAAGTTTTTCCGTGCAGTTAACTGGGATTTCTGGCCAAAACGATCGATAAGAGTAATATAATTTCTGTTCTTTGAATATACAGAATGAGTTTCAAATATTCAGTTAACTTTTAACTGATATATTTTATTTTTATTTTTTTATTTTATTTAACCCTTTCTGTTCTGCCACCTCAACAGGTCGAACCCAATTACAGAGTGTGGTCTTTGAGATGCGGCCGACTTACAGGCGTTCGAAACATTCCAGCATACGCTGCAAGGATTAGGGAAACGTGGAAAACCTAATTAGAATGGTCGGTCGGAAGGCCAACTCAAAGTTAGAAACATTGTAAACTTCATCTCTGAAATAAAATTCCAATGTCCGTAACTAAGATTTGTACCTTAGACCTTGAGATTACTGACCTACTGACTAAGCCACTAGACCAGTGATGGCGAACCTTTTTGAGAAGTGGGTCAAATTTTGATCATTATTTTTTTAATATTAGCCCGTGGGTCACTAAGTTAGTGCCCCCCCTCCCCCCAGGTAGTAAAAAGATCCCAATAATTTGTAACACCGAAAATTTGTTAACAGAAAAACTTAACAGTTGACCTTAAAGCAAGATCCATTCGCTTTTAAAATCCTCTAAAAAGGTTTTCGTTAACGTTTTTTAATATTTTCGTTTGTCTGTTCCTCTTTTATGACATAAAAAATAAGTTTATTAAAATCAACGCGTGGGTCATTTAAAAAGCCTTCGTGGGTCAGTGATGACCCGCGGGTCATAGGTTCGCCACCACTGTACTACTTACTACTTATACAGGTTGGGATTAAAGTATGGAATATATAAAAAAATCGAAGACAATGACACGCTCAGTTTCGGAATTTCTAGCTCTCTCTGTCAATTTTTTTTTGCCTGTAAGCTTTTTCCGCCAGTTCCAGATGTTTATCTTTCTCTCCTACTTTCTTTTTTTGTTCTTCTTCAGTAGCTGCACATTTAATATCATTTTGGAGCATGTCGCATGTTTTGCAAGTGCCCCCCCCCTCCCCCCAGGTAGTAAAAAGATCCCAATAATTTGTAACACCGAAAATTTGTTAACAGAAAAACTTAACAGTTGACCATTTTTTTTTTTTAAGCGAGATCCATTCGCTTTTAAAATCCTCTAAAAAGGTTTTCGTAAACGTTTTTTAATATTTTCGTTTGTCTGTTCCTCTTTTATGACATAAAAAATAAGTTTATTAAAATCAACGCGTGGGTCATTTAAAAAGCCTTCGTGGGTCAGTAATGACCCGCGGGTCATAGGTTCGCCACCACTGTACTACTTACTACTTATGGGATTAAAGTATGGAATATATAAAAAAATCGAAGACAATAACACGCTCAGTTTCGGAATTTCTAGCTCTCTCTTTGTCAATTTTTTTTTTGCCTGTAAGCTTTTTCCGCCATTTCCAGATGTTTATCTTTCTCTTCTACTTTCTTTTTTTGTTCTTCTTCAGTAACTGCACATTTAATATCATTTTGGAGCATGTCGCATGTTTTGCAAGTGTCAATACTTGGGTTTTTTATTTTATAGCCTAGTTCATTAAATATTTTCGCATAGATAGAATAATGGTTTCTCCTTTCCTTCAGTCTTCCGTTTGTTAACATACATGTCATACATTTTTGCAATGCTAAATGTAGGTGCTAAATACAACTTTGATGTATGGCTTCTTGAGTAGTGACTCTGATATTTTGGAAAACTGTTAATATGGTTTATTACTTCTAATCTTTCCTCATCTTTTGCATTTACTGGTTTTTGCCGTCCGCTTAAATTTTCGTCTATAAATCCAGTTTGGTACGCACGTCGCTTTTGAATTAAAATATCAACTTTCCCCCTTGTGAATGGACTTTTTGAAACATGATCTTGCAAATATTTATTTCCTTTCCATTAAACGTAACAAAGTAAGACGCTGTTATTTGTCTATCTTTTGTAATTCCTGTTTTACTTCTTCCTTTCCGTTCTACTTTTTTTCCGGACAATTTAATCCTGTCGCTTAAAAATTGATCCTTGTTGGTAAAATTTTTTAAAAAGTCATCGAAAATTATTTTTTGCCTCTCTGGAGTTAGTTTATCAGCACAATTCTTCCTGCAGCAGCTAATTAGAGGTGTAAACTCTTTAGCTGGTACCAAAATACCCTTTCTAGTTAAATACTCTTCCCCTTTTAATTTCTTTTCCTTCATTAATTTTCTGTCAATTGACTTTCGTTTTTTAACTGGATCGTTTGCCCGTTCAATCTCGTTTTCTTCATTTGCGTGATTTGTTGTGTCTTCTTCCCTATTTAAGTTTAAAGAACTATCCAATCTCTTTTTTGACCTTACTCTTCCAATAGAACGTTCATTTTCAGATTCTTCCGATGAATCTTTGGGAACATAATCGACATCCCTATCGTCATCACAGGACTCACTAAGCTCAATTTTCAACATTCGTTTTCTTCGTGACATGGTTTCAATCTGTTTTATTGCCTTTTATGTTAAAAAGTAAGCAAGAGTTGCACAAACGCAGTTGACATAATCTCAATGTTATTTGTCAAAACTTGATATGTACCTATCGTTATCGTCCAAAGCCGACCAAACATGATATGTCAGACATAACAGGTTTTGTCCAAAACTGAAATAGCGCTCACAAACATAACAACTAACGTAAATTTTTAACGCATGCTTAGTTTCTTGGATTAACATATCAGGTTCTAGCGTAGATAAAACTTTGGACTTTTTTACATATCACGGCGATAAAACCAGAAAATTGAAAAATTTGACATATCAGCTTTTGGCAAATAACCACAGATTTGTTATCTAGGATAATATCAACATTAAATTTTCAGATCGATTTTTCTCAGATTTTTTTTAGTGCAACCTTACGATTTTTTTGCATGGTCATGAAGGGTAGAAAAATCACTATCGGATTCCACTACAAAAATCTCTATTGTCATTTAAATTTTTTTGTGATGACGTCATAACTACAAAACAAATGAAAGTCGCCAGGTGAATCGCACATATTAATGTGTATTTTTAAAATCTAAAATCGACCTGTTTCAGCGTTTTTTAAAAAATAGGTTAAGCTTTTTTAAATATTCCATACAGCCTGTATATTAATCCCTTTTAGGTGCAATCTGGATCTATAATTTTTTGTTTTAATTGCGTTTCATGACGTATTTGATAACTACATTTATCGAGGCATTTATTAATGAATAATTGAAAACAAATTTATTTTTTTGAAGAACTTTCGTGCTTTTCATTCTGAGATAATTTCGTCAGAAACGATACATTATTATCTAGTAAGATAATGTTAGACATACTTGTTTAAATAAATAAATTATCACAAGTTACATTTCCTTTTCTAACTTTATTAAAAACAACCTACGAACAAAATCTGATGGAATGTTTGTTCTCGAATAACGCTCCCCTGGGCTATTTACTACAACTTCTAAATTTCTCAACACAAAAGGTTTTCACATCGCGCAGATTATACCGTTACTCTACGAGATTTTGGAAAATACTAAATAAATTTAATAAATTTTCAAATTAGATATACTTTCATCAGATTTCATTAAATGGTTAAAAACATTATTCGTGATCCATATTTCAAAAAATATTGTGTGATTTGGAGGTTCAGCGCGTTCTCTGAAACACCGCGCTTTAAAGGCTCCGCGATCACGAAAGCTCATACATTTTATGGAGAATTATGTATAGATTTTTTTTTGTCCCCGCAGAATTTTGTAGTCGGCCACGCAAAAGTTTGTGTCTAGCATTACCGCTTGTAATGACGTTTGCATTGTTAATGAAAAAACACTACTACTAACAAAAGCGAAATTAATAACTCGAGTTACTAAATTTAATAAATTTTCGATGTGTTGTTTATATCGTCAGATATTAGAATTTTTTATTAAAACACTAAATAGTTTTTAAATTTCAGTTAAATTTTACGATAATCTTGGATACTTATGTTTATACATATTGCATTTATTAGCGTCATTTATTAGTTTGTTTTTGGTAAAATGTGATTTACAAGAGCCCAAGTTTATCGTAAGCTTCAATCGATATTGTTCGACCTTAAAGCTTTCTATAAAAATATCATGGATTATTTCATCACAAAAAAAACACTTTAAAAATATTTACTTAATTTTCCCCAAGGCAAGAAAAAGAGCGGTTAGGTATGAGATGATACTACGAGAAAGGGGGGACGACTGTTTAGCGAGAACGTCATTAGGAAAAGGAAGGGCGAGATGGTAAAGGAGAGTGAACTTATTCAAATGGGAGAATGTATGGTCACTAAGGGAACTTGATAAGATAGTAGGGGAGGGAAGAGATGTGGTGAAGGAAGTAAATGTGTGGAGGTGGAGATGCAAGGAAGATTCAACAAAATACAGGATGCGAGGTGGTTGGGTTAAGAATTTTGGAAAAAATATATAAGACATTAAGAAGAGGAGGAGTACAGGAAAATTAAAGGCAAGGCAAGGAAGACTCAACAAAATACAAAATGCAAGGATGTTGGAAAAAATAGATAAGACTTTAAGAAGTGGAGGAACACAGGAAAATTTAATGTTAATCTAAAGATTAATTGTTAATAGTAAGATGTCAATAAAGGTTTTTTTTTAATGTTGAGTACACTTTCTAAAGATTCTAAAGATGACTCTTTAATTCTTTTACACTTAGATCCACACTGTCGTACATTATTCTTTTCTTTAATCCTCGCAACGTCTTCCTGTACCTTAGATCTCTGCTCCCTTAATGTTTTACTATCCATTTTCTGTCAAACTTAATCCTCGAATTCTATATTTAAAGCCGTATTTCAAAACCATTTTTTTTCTGTTATTAGATTCATCCTCAACCAAATACCAGATTTGTGCCCCGTACAAATAATTGTTACACGTGCCTGACACTCTGTCCTCTTAATAAAAGATCTTTGACAAATCAAATATTTTCTATGTAATAATTATAATATAGTTTCTCTCATTTACTGCCTTCACTTTTCTCATCCTCTTAGACTAATGTTTACCTTTTCACAAATATCTACTTTGAACATCCTTTCCTTTCTCTCCGGCTTTGTAAACCTCAAAAAAATGTATTGAGAAGATGTAATGAGTCAAAATTTCCTAAGGCAAGTATGAGAGTAAAACATCGTGAATAAAATATTTGGAAGCAATAATTTTAATAAATTTATTCATAGTTGACCTTTTCAATTTTCTGATACTTTCTGAAACTATAAAAAAAAATTTTTCCTGAGATTTTGTTATTAAAGCGACAAAAATCATTTGAGAACAATGTACTTATTTATTTCTTTTTTATGTAAACTTAGTAGCAAGGAATTTTTAAAATTTATTCAAAGACCATGTTAACAAAAGGAGCATAGATAACATAACATTAATAGCAAAAATGATTCGTTTCGAATCTCGATAATAGATTTTGCCTGTCAATTTAATTATCAAGCACGTTTTGCCACGTAACCTTTTATTTGTTTATTTGATTATTTGTGCAAATATTTTAATTAAACACGCCAATACAGCTGCGTATAATTCGACAATAAAGTATAAATATATCCGCATAAATGCGAGCATACATCATATGAATGATCAGAAATTCCGGAAGCGCTACAAATTAAATGATGTATATACGCCGCAATCAAACGTGCATCCGCATTTGTATTCTCAATTTAATTTCGCTCGTAGTAGTAAAGGGTTGTAATAGGTTCGGTTAATATTGATCGATCATGTGACCGGAGGGTTTACAGAACGAGTTGCACCGAGGACTTGACTACGCGAAACGCTCTCAAACAGGAGCTTAGATTTATATTGCAGTGCCACGCAAAACAAGTTATATATTTAAATTGCAAACTAATATGTCAAATATAATCGAGCGGTGCTGGGTACGAATCGATGAACACGAGTCAGAGTTGGCTATCGGTTGAGGTGCAGGGGATCGAGAACCCTCATAAGAACGAGAGCGAGGCACTATTGGCTCCCACACGACGTCCCACGACCATCCAGGAAATTCGCGGAAAGTTAAGGGGAACAAAACGGGAAAAAATGCGTGCGAATACCGCGGCCATTGCAGGGGTGGGATTAACATAATCTAAAAAAGTAAAAATTTTACGAAGCAAAACGGAGGGTGGAAGTTTCGAATCAAATTTTCTTATTTACTAAAATCAAAGTTGTCAAAAATCAATAACAGACGTATCTGAAATTTAAAAAAATACATTTTAATTACTTTAATAATATGTAATTGATAAAATAATATATCCGATAATTAATAATTTTTGATGTAAACATGTGAATCTATTTCACTGGAGACCTTACTTATAGTTGTTACAATAAATCAAGATCATATTTTTGCATATTTTTATCTTTCAGAAAACGGCTTAGAAAGCGAAAATATTTATTAAAATACCTACATCTAAAAATGCAGGAATAATAAACGTGATACACAAGCTGTTTTCTTGTGAGTTTTAAATTGTCACCGGGAATAAACTTTGAAATAAAAATTTATGAAACTAATAACCATTCTAAAATGTAATAAATAATACATAAGTTATATGTAGTCATCATATTACCTCGTATTAAAAACACCTTTACTATTATGATAATTACACAAACCAATTTATATTATCGACAAGTTCGTAAACGGAGGAAGCAATACATCAAAATCGCAAGACAAATTTTATAGGATGAATCATAGTTTATGCTGCCGCATATTTCAATTATTCTGATTAATTATCTACCTTCAGCCTCGTTTCAATTTTCACCCCCGTCTTTCGTGACCGAACTCTTTAATATTCCCCCCTGTCGCCATTTTTCAATTTCTTTACCCTTTGAGGGTTTCTTATTTACACAGCCACCTCGCCCGCTTTCTCCTATAATGATCTTATAGCAAAAGTTACTCGAACTTTTTTAATCAGCTCGAAGTTTAATTATGGTAACGCCGCGAGTCCCTCCTGGGCTGCCGGCTTCTGACTTGCCTTTCAGTACGGTATCCGTACGTCGAATGCTGTTCGGTGTATTCGGAGTTGTCGGTACGGGATTAATTATATAAATTAAAGAAATTTTGAACACGTGCCTTTGTACAAATTCTTACAAATAAAATATAACAATAGTAAATAAAAACAATGAACACAATGATAAAATTATTACGTTTTTTTTATATACTCGTAATTTCTTAAAACTCGGAATAATGTAAGTTCTATTGTTATAATTTTGAAAGAATAAATATGAAAAAAGCAATTAATTTATGAAAGAATCAAAGTCTAGATAATACTTAATAGTTGGAAAAATTATGATGAAATCGGAGAATTTGTAGGGCTAAAGGGATGTTAAATATACAAGTTGTAAATTTTTATTTGACCCACCATTGTTATCTCAGAAACCATAAAACACAGAAAGTCGGTTGAATTGGGGAAATGTTGGATATTTTGTGGACCGTTATAGGAGACTTTTATTGGAAGGAGGAAGAGGGAAGTAAATAAGAGGATGATCCAGAAGGAAATGGCTGGAAGAAGTTGTGAAAGATCTCAGAGAGATAGGAGTGAGGGATTGGAAGGAGAAGGCAAAAGACAGGAAAATCTGGCAAAGGAAAGTGAAAAAACTTGTGGCCAAGGGTCACTAGACATGTCGAGCTATTAATTTCAACAGCGGGATCATAATTCAATCACTTGCTACTTTTCTTCTTTTGTAAGAAATTTGCAACGCCCATTTGGAAAATACCAATTTTGCTGTTCTACATATTTAGACCTATACAGCGTGTTCACGGGAATATTCTACAACAGCAAACTTTTTTATTTAAAGAGATACAAACTTGGTTAAATAGACAAAGTTTAAGTACCTTTCAATGCGCATTTCGCGCAATAAATTATAAAACAAAAGAACATCGCGTTGCTAAGATACAAGCATAACGATTCATTTTTTAAACCGAACATCCTGTATATTTTTATATTTTTAAGTTGCTCTGATTGCGTGCTATAATTAATTATAAAACAATTTTTCTCTAGGATCGCTAATTAAGGATTTAAAAAAAAACTATAATTTCTTGCATTCTGGGTGTTCACGAATTATTCTACAATAGCTAACTTTTTTATTTAAATAAATACAAACTTGGTTAAATGGACAAAGTATAAGTACCTTGCAATGCGCATTTCGCACAATAAATTATAAAACAAAAGAACATCGCATTGCTAAGATACAAGATAACGATTAATTTTTTAAATTGAACAACCTGTATATTTTTATATTTTTAAGTTACTCTGATTGCGTGCTATAATTAATTATAAAACAATTTTTTTTCTAGGATCGCTAGTTAAGGAGTTAAAAAAATAGTAATAAAATAATAAAAATCAAAAAGCAAAAGAACTGTTGTTATCGATCCTCCTCTTGCAACAATTTGTTTTATGAATATTTTTTTACTTTCGGACTGCACCAATATGTCTTATGCATCTCACATCAATAACAATAAAAGAATTGTATTATAAATTATTTATTATATTATATATAATTATTATAATAATTATCATAATTATAATGAAATTTGCAAAATTATTTTCTCCAAAACTCTTTTCATAGCGGTTTTAGAGAAAACTTGTCTTATAATTAATTATTGCAGGCAACCAGAGCAACTTAAAAATATAAAAATATACAGGGTGTTCAATTTAAAAAAGTAATCAGTACGTTTGTATCTTAGCAACGCGATGTTCTTTTGTTTTATAATTTATTGCGCGAAAAGCGCATTGCAAGGTACTTAAACTTTGTCCATTTAACCAAGCTTGTATCTCCTTAAATAAAAAAGTTAGCTATTGCAGAATGTTCCCGTGAACAGACTGTATAAGTTATGCGTTATGGCGCTTTTCCATGATCTCATCTCATATTTCGTAAATACGTTGTAAAAACTTGCCACGTGTTAACCTCCTATTATTTCACAATAATAAGTTTCCTCATCATTAATTATTATTATTTGCGTGACCATCAGCAAACTTACCGATCTTATACAGGATGTTAATAAAAAAACTTTACACAATTTGGTAGGTGATAGTGGGGATCATAACAAGAAAAAAATTCTAATACACTAAGGTCTAATACTCTTTGGTTTTCGAGGTATGGAATTTTAAAATTTTTATTTACACCTTCAAAGTTGATATCGAGTTACCTAAATGAACACGATAAAAAAAAATCGCAACGCAAAATACAATGCAACAAAAACGACATTACTATTTAAGCTAGCTTATTTTCGCAACGGTTCAATTTACATGTGCGAAATACGCCGATATGCATTTTGTTATGGCAAAGCTCTTCGAAATTCGCGTGAAGCCAGACGAATTTACCAGCAGAGATATCCTTTGAGGCACATTCCATCTCATCCAACTTTTCAAGAAGTCGACCGAGGAGAAATAGGGTGCTTTAAGCCGCCAAAATCAGACAGTGGCACACTTCGTATAATCCGTAGATAATAATCCCCATGTGAGTACCAGGCGAATAAGTTTACTTTGTTTACACGTGCAAGGACGACAGTTTTAACATCTTCTACGATAACTTTAGAGTGCGCCAAATGCGTTGTTTCTTGTAAAATTTTTTTGTTAAAGCTGTAACTAGAAAAGCAATGAGTATTGGACCTCAATGTATTAGAACTTTTTTCTTGTTATGAACTCCACTATCAACTACCAAAGTGTGTAAAGTTTTTTTTATTAACAACCTGTATTTTGTTTTATAATTTATTGCGTGAAATGCGCATTGCAAGGTACATTGCAAGGACTTTGTCCATTAAGCCAAGTATGTATCTCTTTAAATAAAAGTTAGCTATTGTAGAATGTTCCCGTGAACAGACTATACTCATTGACCTGATGCTTGATTTGTCCTTAATATGTGAATTTTCTTGTGTGCTTTGGTTATGAGGTCAATTTTGTCCATAAAATCTAAAATTTGTATTAGCAAGACTTTTTCGAATACTTTTCCAATCACCGATATAAATTCCAAATAAAACGGCTTATATTAAACGTTTTAGATTATCAGAAAATATTTCTCTTTTAAACATGTATTTATGATATATGACAGTGGTTTACTAATATATTTTGAGCAATGACCTTCGTAGGAATGTCATCAGGACCAGTCGCCGAGGTATTATTTAATATTATCTCTAAAGATGCCAATGTTGTTTCTTCCCTGTGATATTTTAATTATAAATCGCATTCACTAAATAATTTTTAAAATATGTCTCTTTGGTATCTTGAACCATAATCTTTAGTTCTTTATTATATTTCTTGTACTGGTCTGATGTTGCATTTCCTCCAATCATTTCCCCATAGAGTTGTTTCTTTAAGAGACTATTATTCTTTAGGTCATCTCTTTTTTATCAGTTTAATAAGAATTAGGATATCTCTTTCTCGGGCAAGTTTCGTTTATGATTTTTTGTGGAGTCATTGAAAATGTTTCCAGGTAATTGTTTGGATCATCAATGCTGAAAATGTCAATGAAATTAAATGACACAGATGTCTTTTCGTGTTTAAAATGTTGGCATATGTAAGTGACCTCATAAATATTTTATCACCGGATTTGTTCTCAGATACATTTTTAGTGATGAATTGCTTGGGCAATGGTCCGGTCTGACAATGCAAAGTTCTTAATTTTAGAAGCATAAATTGTATTATCTATAAATATATTATCAGTTAAAGTTGAAGAATTTGAAATTAATCGAGTAGGTGAACTTAATTTCGTTGATAAATTAAATGAGTTTCATTTTTCCATTTATCACATTTAAAAGATTTAAAAGGTTGAGAAACGTTGCAAACCATACAGTGGTTCTAGATCTAAATGAATAGAATAAAAATGAAACCTAGTAACAATAACAATATGAAAATAGAATTACCAACTCAATAATGAATCTGCGTTCTTTATGTCATTTGTTTGAAATGTGGATTACGCTTTAATTCGAACTGCATAGATTTAATCGTATTATCTTTATGTTCGTTTAATAACGACATATATGTGTGGTGTTACAGGAATTAGTTTGCAAATTGGCGATGCGTTAATTTTATCTGTATTGAATTTGGCACTAATTGATAACGATAAGGAGTATTTTGGTGAGATGACTAACAATATATTTATTTGTAAATTGTTAAAGTAATGATTGTACAATATGAAAAAAAAATGTTATTATGTATTTAGTCATATAGAAAATTAACTCTTCCATTTTAATACACATTCAAAACTGACTGACATAGTCAGTGCATATATTTTCCCATAAAATAATTAGAAATTTACAACTCAGATTTGTTTATAAATTTTCATATTTTAATCAACGTCTCTTTCGTGTATGTGAAAATTTGCGGTATTAAGACGTGGTGATTTGCAAAAAAATACAAGGTCAGTTAAATTGTAATGTAGGAGAAAAGATGAGGGTGATGCATGGGTTTGTAAGGAACAGGTTATTAAAATATTGTTATTTTGTTATTAAAAGGATGAACGATGGATGGAAGAAGTAAAGTTGAATATAAAAGTATCGAATGCATATGATGCAGTTAACATGGTATAAAGGAGCACATTATCAAAAAAAAACATTATTGGCATTATAATACATTAAAATACATCTACTCCTATTCACACCCGTATTTCATACTTCTTCGCTTCGCTTCTTCCGCAGCAGTCTCTCCTTTACCCTCCCCTCTTCCACTTTCATGTATGCATCCCTCCTCTCTCTCCACTTCTGTCCGACCTCCTTTGCATTCTGACATCCAGTAACCCCCAATCGTCCCTTCCTTCTCCGCAATAACACACAATTACCATACTCTTCCCGCGTCCAATATTTATTTCCTGGTTCGTCATTACCGCACCTGAATCTTGCGATTAAGTTTTCCTCCTCACTTGATCCGGCCAAGTACTCGGACTTCCTCCCATATCCAAACAGGTGTTTATACCTCCTGTTCTACCTTGTTTCAGGATTTGCGTCACTCTCATCTGCCCGTCCGCCGCCTTCCACATCTCCACCACCCTCCGTACTCCGTCTCCTTCCATACTCCTTTCTACCTCACCTGAGGACCACCTACCCCCCCCCCCATCACAAACATCATTCATTAACAATAAAAATAAAACTACAACATGGACTTTGGCACAATATTACCCAAGAAAACAACAGAACAGAACATACATATCCAAAAATCTCCGTTCTAACATATCAGTCCTTCACTTGAGTTGATTGGGTACATATCAAGGGCACCAAATAGTAATATTTACATTATAATTATTCTTTGACACACTTAAGTATTTAAATTAAATTAAGATATATTTGTCAAGTTAACATTCAACATTCGTTAACGGTTTAGAATCGGATTAAAGGGTGGTATATAATTATGCCTTTTAAATTAATTCACATAATAATAGAATAAAGAAAAATAAATCACTTATCGAACTAGTTGAACTAACCAAGCATAATTTCTTATATTTAAAGCCATTAAGAATATATCTTAACAGTGGCACGTAAGTGTGACTGATACAACATTAATTGTTAAATAAAATATATTTGAGAGATATAATTTATCACTGTATCGTTGGTATAGCAACCATTGCCTGAGTCTTTTCTTTATTATTCCAATGGACGACATACTGTGCAGATCAACAGACAATTCATTGAATAATTTGGCAAACTCCGGCAATCTTTTGCCGTATTTGTTATTGTAAATTCTGGTTTTGCTTATTCCAAGCATGGGGCTTGTCTATCATCTGTAGATTATTTCGGGTAAAAACATACACATAAAGAATAAGTTTTCAACGGCTAGACATCCAAATTTTGATATTGTTCCCTGACTTGTAAAGAGGTTTGTTTATTTGCATAACATATTTGCTTGATAATCCTATCGTGCAGTCCCTGTACCTTCGAGGTATGGGTGAAATGTGCATGTCCCCATATACTTATGCCATATCCAATTATAGATTCAAATAGGGAATGATAAATTGTCATTATGTCCTTTAGCCAGTAAAATTTACACGCTATAGACTTGGTTTTAGCACCGATTTTTGTAAATGCTCACTCCATAAAAAAAAATGTCATCAATCGCCATCCTTAAATAGTTATGTTTTTCCATCATTTTTACACTGGTGTCACATAAGTAGTTAGTTGTGCTATCAGACTCGTTCAGATGGAGACAATTTACATCGTGTATAATTAATTTTATCGGCGTACTAATTTTCAGATGCGGCTGGCTAGTGAATGTGCTTGGTTTTGTTTTACCATTATTAGTCAGTAGCTCTTTATCATTACAAATACAAGGAGAGGAGATAAAGAATGTAAATGAGCTGAAATACCTAGCGACGATTACAAGACCAGCCGGAAGAACAGGCGATAAGTAGAGACGAAACGAACGAACGAAACGAACAAATGTCAAAATCTTTGAATCTGTAGTAATGTCTATGCTCATATACGGAGAAGAATTGTGGGGTTAACTAAAAAACTAAAACAAAAGATAACATCTTACAAACTGAAAATATTAAGAATAAGTGACTAAACTAGATAAAATAAGGAATAATAAAATAGGAAGTGAACTAAAAGTAACAAGTGCGGTTCAGAAAATCGAACAACAACTAAGATGGTTCGTAAACATAATGCGAATGAAAGACGAAAAACAGTAAAGACAATATGGAAAACAGAAACAGACAGCAAACGAAGAAGAGGCAGACCAAGAAGAAAGTGGAACGCAGAGAAAGCGAGGAATGGGCTGGGCTCAAGCAAAACAAGTAGCAAAAGATAGAAACGAATGAAGGAAATTTATTACTTCTACACCAGCAGTAGAAGAGGTTGCGGATAAGTAAGTAAGTATGAATATCTGGCATAATAATAATAATATTTATTTGGTCTAGAAACAGTAAATTTGCTGGCATTTCTAGCCGAAAAAGAATACTACAAAAATAAATTATTACATTTGTGCCTAAAACCTAAGAATGTAAATTGGAAAAGTGATTGAGTACACATAATTTTCAACTACATACTTCGAAGAAACTTGGCTGATGACAATTTTGAACGTTAGTATGTAAATGATTTAATTAATAATTAATTGTATTAGCATCAGCCTTAATGCTAGCTGAAGCTTAGGCGAAGGCTATATTAAACGAGTTTGCGTACAAGAAATCAGGAATGACAGCATCAAATCGTTTGTGAATATCTGAACTTATCAGGTTTTTTTTTCACAAGGAAGCAGTATCATTTATATTCTTGTTCATTGTAAAATTAATAGAGTATTAATAGAAACTGTCACCAAATTACACAATTCAAAATCTCGTAAAGATTTTTTTATAAACAGCAAGGCCGCCATCTCTGAGCTTAATCTTTAATTTAGTGGTGTCTGTTATCCAAGGACGCAAACGTTCACTAATTTTTAAACTTCCAACAGGACCATGCACGTCAAACAACCCGTTAGTTAACACATTCAGTTGATCAATTTTGTTGTCTAAACTTGTTATACAAGGTGGGGCAAAAGTAATCACCCGATGTTCTTTTTTGTATTTTTTTTTTTTTTTTAATGAAAAGCTTTGGTTCTGCTTGTGAAATTTGTTTATTTAATCAATTAGAATTTATTNTTTTTTTTTTTTTTTTTTTTTTTTTTTTTTTTTTTTTTTAATGAAAAGCTTTGGTTCTGCTTGTGAAATTTGTTTATTTAATCAATTAGAATTTATTCCATCAAGTCGAGATAATGATACCGTTTTATGGCATTTTCCATCACTCTTGTCAGAACTTCGAGCGACAGGTTCTCGCATTCCTGGCGAATATTCTCCTTAAGAGCTTCAAGAGTCTGACGCTTGTTGACGTAAACCCGCGACTTCAAAAAACCCCATAAAAAGAAATCTGGAACGGTTAAATCGGGTGATCTGGCCGGCCAGTGCAAATCACCAAAACGAGAGATTAAGCGACCCGGAAATGCTTCCTTCAGAATATTGGTTGTGGCTCGAGCGCCGTTGCACCGTCCTGTTGGAACCACATGTTCTCCAGTCCCAATTCATCCAATTGAGGAAGAAAAAATTCGGTAATCATGGCTCTGTAGCGCGCGCCGTCCACAGTCGTCGTTTGGTGATATTCTCAGCAGAACGGCTGCTCCGGGGCCGGCCAGCCTTGGAAACATCTCGTGTTGTCCCAGTCTCTTCAAGTGGCGAGTGGCCAAACGCCGCAGTGTTTGTCCAGTTGATGTCGGAGGGCCAGGAAATCTGCGACGAAATTCACGCTGCGCCAACACAACCGACGAATTGTTGCGCAAAAAAAATGAAACAATTATTCGGCGTTCTTGCGGAGTAAACCGATTCATGGCTTGTCGAATTGACATTTGGTGCCATTTGCAAAAGTTATAGCGTTTTCCAATAGGGCGATTACTTTTGCCCCACCTTGTAGTAAACACTGATTCCCTTGGTTACTAAAGCGCATTGTTCAAAAAAATCGAAAATAAATTCACTGAATGCACGATATGTAATTATGATGAAATCAGCTTTTAGTTTTGGCAACACACCAACCATGAGCATATGGTGGGAAGTGCTAGAAGTGCCAAAAATTTTTCCCTGCCGCTAGTGATTATCAAATCAACTCGTAATAATACTTTCACTAGTTATTCGTGTAGGCTAATTTATAACTTGAGAAAAATTATAAGTTTTGAAATCAGGTGATAAATTATTCGTGAAGTTAATATTAAAATCTAATATAAATATATCATCCTCAAGAAATTATAGAGTCGACACAAGAAAGGTTGGTGTACTTTATATTAGGCAGTTCATAAATAGAAACAACTGCTAACTTAAGTTTTCCTACCTGCAGAAAGCCCAGATTTGCTCGACTCCGTTTTCATCTGCAGTTTTAACATATATGCCATATCCTTCCCAAATACTTAACAAAAAAAAGTCAAATGTTAACAAATTCTGTGAACTGGAAAACCCATTTTTTCAATTATTATTAAGTTACACGAATGCACCTGGAAATAAGAGATGATGTTAGAATGCTAGACTAACTGCTGGACCTGGCATAGGTCGAGAACCCGGCAAGCATTAATCGCTCACAATAGCCGTACTGACGACGAGTATCAACTCAAATACGAACGTTGGTCTGCGGATATGAGTGACTAATTCAAGTCGAGCTCGTGTTTCAAATAGCTATGATGTTACTGGAATTTTGTGTTGAATGTAATCTACATATCTATTTCTGACCAGTTAGGGTAATGGTGTCGGCGGTTAAGTGGTTCTCAAAAACGAATGGACCAATGAGCATGTTATCAATAATTCCACACCAGACATTCACTGAGAACCTATGTTGATAATTTAACACTGATTATGTGATTGTGATTGTGATTTCACGTGGACTATCCAAATCTCAAGAGTGACTGTTTCTTTCTGTTCATCAATCCATTCCTTGTAAATGTTGCCTCATTCGGGAATGTTCCGTGTTCACGTAGGTGGTTGTGCACTCGTTGGAAAACTCTTTGGTCTGGTAGTCGCCGATTTGGAAATCTGAACCCATATTTTCAAGCAGTTGTTACTGAGTTTCCATCAGTAAAACCGTAAATGTAATGGATATCGGCGTACTCTTGAGTTACAATAACATTGTTAATAAGCCCAAATATAGAAATGAACTTTAAGGTGATTTACTTTTTGACTAACAAGTAAATATTTCCATAGTAACGTAGACATTTAACTAAAACGGGTCATAACTTCTTTAATAGTCGCTTGAGAGAAAATGATCACACTTCACGTCACTTCACAAGTGGTGACCTCACGGCATGGGACACGCTGTATATAGAGACATCCAACAAAAGACTTTTGTATACAGAGTAAAAAAAAAAATGGAGAAAAGTATGTCTGCACAATAAAGCATCTCAATCAGTTTCGTACAAAATATATAGTTAATAATTTGTTCCTTCTGAAACTTTACATTCATTATTATATTATTCCATAAAATCTTAGTTATAATTCTGCTATAAAAGTACACCCCAAAGCAGAATGTATCAATATTCTAGAAAGATGATCACAATATATATATATATATATATATTTTACATATTCATATTTCATAAATCATCAGTTCAACAATAAACATTCATTTAGTTTGACATTAAACTATCAATTTCGTTATACGACAAATTAAATTATGTACCGTAAATTAAACTGGTTTATCTGGCACGTTATAACACAAATCATTCTTTTTAACAAAACTAAATTCCACACAATAAAATAAATACACATCTAATTCGTAAATCAGAAAAACGCATTGCCCTATTTTATACAGGTGCATTTTTCTGTCGATGCACAATACCCATTCGTACGAAATAAAATTTTATGTCGCATTATGTGGCATAAAATTTTCTAAAATTGAATTTTCCAGAAATTCACCGCAAAATTCCGCTGAAGCATACGTTGATTTTTATTTTTTGCATTAAAACGGTTTATATTTTCGAGTTCCAACGAAAGCGTACGATTATACTTGATCGGAAAATTCATTTAAAATTTGTTGTACTAGGTGTCTTGATAATCTAAACAAAATCTCGCTTGCATATTCAGTAGAGTGTTTCGCATTGCATAAGCCCTAGCTTGTACTTATTGTTTCAAGGGATTATTGTCGACTAAGCTAAATAAATGGTTCATGAAATTTTATAAAATAATTTTGGACGATATTTACTTATGTAATAATAACAATAATTTCTGACAAATTACTATATGTAAACTCTTGCAATAATAATTATGTTTCTATTGTTTTTCGTAATCATGACTGATTAGTATGTATGTAAGGTATTCTGAAATACCTTACACCGTGTGTCAAACACACGGGCCCGCATGCGGCCCCAAAAACCTTAGAATGCGGCCGGCGGCCTATGAAGTTAATGTAAAATAATAAAATAGAATTCAAAAAAGTTATTAAATTTTTCGAATTTCAATTACGGAGCGAACATAACATGTTCTGCGGCCCGAAGATGCTGTAAAATTGTATTTGGTGGCACTTGTTCATAAATGAGTTTGACACCACCTACACTACTTTAATATGAAATATCTGATCATAATCCAAATCTAAATCTGCAAAAAGAACGACGGGTCTAGCATTAATTTGACTTTTCGAAATATAAATCTTTTGGCAGCTAGATGTTTTTATTGGTTATAATTTTTTAAGATATTAAGATAAATTAGTGTAAATTGCCCAGAATTTGTGTATTTATATAATCTACAACCGTTTCCAGTTTCGTTGAAAAAATCGCAACTATCATACTTTAAGTGGAGCATCCTGTATTTTTTACATTACTGTTAGTATTTTTTTTTTTTTAAGTTGCCACTTCCAAGCTGCTAACGGAGTTCATTATAAATATCTTTCACATTAAATTTCACTACTAATTATTACTTTTATTTGATATTAAAAAAAGGCAGAAATTAGTTACTTTTATAAAAATATTTTGTTCACAAAATCAATAATTAAAATCTTGTAGCTTACAGAATGTTTTGACACGCCGTGCGCTGTATAGATTACTACAAAAATATTACAAAATAAGTCGATAAATATATTTGTTAATATATTTTAAAAATATCGGATACATAATGATAGTTTTTGAGAATTCACATCCCTGCCTGTAATGCAACTAAAATTATTACAAAATATATCTTTTTTTATTTAGGTATCCAAACGAAATATACTATTCCAAAGAGCTTTAATAAAATTATTATAATCAGGATTTTTTAAAATATAACACAAATTACTGAAAACTCGTCAGATATAATTGGCAACCATAATCTATGTTTACGATTTAATATTGTTTGTGAATTACTATTAATAATAAATAAAATACTGACATAAAACATAAACGACGTCAACCACAATTTGCTCATGAATTTTTAGTACCGTGACGTAAGGGGCGAATTGTTTACCTAACATAATTTGAACTTCCTGAATGACGTTCGACTACTACAATATATCGCCCACGTGCATGCGTTTGATGTGTTTAAATTAACACAAAAACAGAATAATGCAATAGATTATATAGAACACATAAAGCATAATAATTCGTATATAACTTACTTAATATTGCCATGAACATAAACGAAGCAGATAACAAAGAATAAATTTACCTTCGTCTCGCCCAAAAACTGAAAATTTCCACAATAATTATTCCCTGTAATAAAACTTAATACGTGATCACGACTAAATGTGGCCGGATAGCTCAACTTACATTAATGTAAAATCGTTAGGTATATAAAAGTAAATTTATCCCAAACTCATTTACATATTACACGCACCCTCATTAGTTATAGTTGGTTATAAATATTAACCGTAAATGCCAAAAAAATATGGCGTTAACTTTTTTCTTTAAGTATGATATTTTTCCAAAATTTACTTCATAACTAATAATGATTACGTGCCATATATTAAAGCAACTACCCAGAAAAGCATTAGTTTTGCTAACAAAAATTTATAAGAGCGTATCAAGATTAGCGTATTACCCGATCACATGGAAGTTTGCACAAAGAATAATGATCAATAAACCAAATAAACCTGGGAATAGAGCTTCTTCGTACCTACCAATAAGCTTGCTACCGATCATGCCCAAAACCCTAAAAAGATTTCGGTGGAAATTATTTTGAATTAATTTCTGAAGACACCGAAATAAGTGCTGTAATACCAATTCATCAATTTGGCTTTAGGGAATGTCATTCAACTATAAAACACTGTCACAGGATAGTTAAAATCATACTCACAAGTCTTGAAGAGAAAAAACAGTATACAGCTGCTTTCTTGGACGTTCAACAAGCTTTCGAGTATAATTTTAAAGATGAAAATTACCCATACCCGCAAAAAGGAAATTATGAAAACTATTTATGAGCATGATTTCGACAAAATTATATCATTGTCAATAATATGAAAAGGTAGCTAACAAAAGAAATTTGTTTTGCGGAATAGTATTCACATCAAACAGTCAAGATGAAAAAAATACACGTCAAAAGACAATATGTACTAGTTCTGGAATCATCTTTATGATGAAAAGAAGTAATGTATTTTCTTCTTTCTTTGCGTCAGTGTGCCAATGCGATATACTGTCGTCATATTACTGTAAGAATCGGGCGGGTAGTGGTGTCTTTTACACTTACAAGGTTTTTACCTTTATTTAAAGTTTGACGGGCACGACGCAACTTAAGCCCCTTTTAGTGATCCGGAACCTCGCTTCGAAGGGTTCTGTGGGATTTTGCTGTGGTGTTAGGCAAGGTCATGCGAGACTGAAAGTTGACGTCGCACTCACCAACCCGTTCTTATAATTTTGTCCAAACCAAACCCAAAGCCGTCAGTATCAGTATTTCCAAGTTACAATTTTTAAAGTTTAACTGCCTCCATTAACTCGGAAGCCAATACGTCTGACCAAAACTCAATCCTTACCAAGAATTAATTCTTTCTAATATCAACTTTCAATTTCTCGATGAAGGTGTGCAGTTCCAAAATACAACATAAACAGTTTTATCTATCCTAGTTTATTAAAAAAATTAATTTAAAACGACCACAATTTATATACACCTTCATATAAAGAAAAAACGTAACAAATTAAAGATAATCAAAGTTAGCAAACGTTATTTTTAAAAGAATAATCTAAATATGATTTAACATGAAAATAGGTATTTCACTTAAAGATCGTTTATTCTGATGAGAGTTCCTTTACCCCTCTTAACATTGGTCATTTAGGATTACTATTAGAAAAATTATTTAACATTTTATTAGACAAAACTTTAAATTCAATAAATCTTTAATTACTAAATATTTTCCTTTTAACATTTATTGTTCAGGATTTCAATTAGAAAATTATTTAACATATTATTAGTCAAAACTTTTAATTCATTAAAATTTTCGATAACTACTTATATACCCCTTTTACATTAGTCGTTCAAGACTTCTACTAGAAAATGACATATTATTAGACAAAACTTCAGATTCAATAACTCTTTTGATAACTATTTTCCTTTTTAATTCACAACTTTCTTCTTCAGTATCTAAATTGAGAACTTCCTTCTTACAAGTTTCTTAATTCACGTCTAAAATATCAAATTCAACAATGTTTCAGTTTTACTAAATAAAAATTAAAACAATCCTTTTTTAATACTTTCACGTACTGAGGCTAATTTAAACCATTCTTGTCACTTTACATTATGCAACAATAAAGTACCTACATTTTCGAATTTCATAAATTCAGCGTTCTCCCGCCTATCCTGACGTTATTAGCGAACGCGATAAAATCTGTTTGTGTACCTACAATTTAACGTCAAAACTACTCAGTTGTTCTGGTTTGTTTGTCCTATTTCCTACCCAATAATCCTTGTGAAGATTACGCTGATTCATTTGCGAGAATCTTGTTTACACAACACTAATATCTTTCTTTATACAATCTTAGTCTATAACGGTCCCAAATCTCATTAGAGAAAATTTCACCTTCTTTCGGTCTTCTCTGGGGTTGATTTTTTTGTTTTATGGCAGGTACACCGTCCTAATGCTGCTTTTAATGCTTCGATTAGTTTTGTTTTTATTCATTGGCCATTCTTGCTGGCCTCCCTTTTATTTATCTCTCAGTCGTGAGCTTTTTCTTGCACTGAAAACAGTCAGGTGTTTAATTTGTAATTTTTGTTACGTTAGTTAGTAAGTTGGGTTAGTATCTCTGGTTTGTTGTTGTGTTCTATATCCCTGGTCAGTTGAACTGGCAATCTCATCAGATTAAGTTTGTGTTTAGCAGATTGTTAGATTCTAGTATTAAATTTAATTATAGAAATTTCATTGACACCTTGTTATTTTATGAATTTTCCTTGCTAGGCTTGAAGAGAGCAAATATCACTCTCTTGGTTCTTGACTAGCAAGCACTTAAGTTGATTTTGCAAGTTGTGTCAACGTTTTGTTGGATAATTGAACCTTTGCATGTGTTAGTGCAAATCCAAGAAAATCTTCAAGTTGATTGATGCTGTGATATATTGTGTTAGCTTGGGTCCATTTTATTTTGGTGGATGTGGTTTAACTCCATAGATTTTGTGGGATTAGTTTCGACCACCCATCCATTTCGTCTTCGAGTGAAAAGATCCATTCAGCAAGCACAGGTTTTTATTGAATTCTTCGTGTGCTATAGACAATTTGTGTGCGATTTCTGATTATTTCGTTCGTTGATACCGAGGTATCGGCAACCTATCGTGCTTCCGAGTTTGGCTGTCGTAGTTGGAGATCCTGAATATTCCGACAGATTGTCCAGGGGCTACGTAGAGTGACGCTTGTGAAAGTATTTCGCTGTGATTAGTAGCGTGTCCTACGTACAACCCATCCACAACCTGCGAAGGATACGAAACTACAGATCTGGTGAGCGTATCAAAATTTATTCTCACCGTACATAATTTTGGGCCACGGGAAGCCTTGTGTCGGTTTGTTGATTGCCTCTCCGTTACAGACTCTCACTTTTCGTAACTTATACATCTCTCAGAACTATTCGGGGTTACCGTATTCAATATTGTGTACATTTTTGTTACGGACTACTGTCCGATCAGTCAATTCTTGTGACTTTGTATTTCGGCTTCGTCAACCTAAAACTTGTACATTATCTCATTGCGTTTGCATTTGTAAATATTTTATTAGTTTTAAGAAAGGGGAGCTCACGCTTGATCCTGTTGATTCCAAATTCGAACCAATTTCGAATAACCTTATTTTTGTCGGTCACCTCATGGTCAGATGGGTTGGAATCAAAGGTGATTTTATATAGTTTATATTTATTTGTGTACATTTAATAGTCGTTTACTTACGCTTTGGTGCTAGTTGGCTATAATCTGTTCACGCGAATTTTTAGGTTATTTTCTGTTTTTTTATATACCTAGTTTGTTTTCATTTTAAAGTTTAATAAACGTAATTATTTTAAGTCTTTGTTTCAATTCAAGTTAGTCGTTGGTTGGGTTCGGAAAAAAATAAATAAATATTTGTAACATCTGCGACGGTGTTGTCATCTTGAGAAAGAGTTCCGAATAGCTCTGCTCATCTTAAAAAAAAGAATATATTCGGTGGCGCCCTTTTGGAAATTATAATTAAATTAAAAAAATAGAGTTTGGTTACGAACCGCGCCCACACACTGAGCGGTCGAAGGCAACCCACACACCGAGCGTCAAATTGCGCAGCTGGTTCCGTGGTTTTCAAGCCATCACTTGAACCACACCCTTGTACGCCACTGGTGTGTAGCAAGTCTCAATAACTCTGTCCAGCTTTACTGGAATCACATTAACAACCAGTTTATCAACTTGATTCACGTTACGCACGTATTTATTACAATTTTATAACAATTCCGATCTGTATCTCGAATCAAACATTACTTAAATTTAACAAATCGGATTCGTTTCTCGAATCATACTATTACTCATGTTGAACAATTACCGGATTCACGTTCCGAATCGAATTAACTTGACATCTTTACAAAACTTGATTTGTTTCTTAAATCATATTATACCCATAGACTTCAGTTAGATTTGCAAATTTATTTGACGCGGACTTGTTACTCTCCTTCACAGAGGTGCCGCTCCTTTCACGATTACTCTCTTCACATCTATGTTTTACGCACTCTCCTTCACAGATGAGTCGCACTAATGCACGATTTCTTTCTTTACACCAACCGATCGCCTTATCGACTAAACTGTAGCTGACAATTCTCTCGTCGTATCGCTACACACAACAGTCGTCAATTATTCCGGTGACCAGCCCTGGGAATCCCCTAACTAACTGCGGTTTTAAGTGGTGCAAGTTTGCCAGAAAGGGACGCCTTACTACCACACTGCTTGTAGTTGTCACAAGTGGAGTTACGTTTCGTCCACTTCGCACCAGGGAATTAAAGAATTTTCTTGTTGGTATATATCGCCTCGGTCTCGTGATTCCAGGCCGATGCCGTAATCATTATTCTTATTGGTCCGAATATATAAACATTGCTAGATCCTTCTTCGACCCTTTGACTTATTCCCACGTCTTATTTGAGTCGTCAACAATTATATTTACCGAAAGTCCTCACGTACTCCAATATAAATAAAATAATAACTAACCAGGCGACTTAATTCCTGGAAGTCTAATAATGGAAAATTTTAAATTACAAATATGAAATATTAATCAACAACTTGAGTTTATAAATTTTAAATAATTCAAATATAATTCTGCCCCATCATAATTAAATTTTTTTTTCATAAAAATTAATAAAAATAAAAATCAAAATTCCTTATTTCTCATTAATAAATTTATATATTTAAAATTTAGAAGCATCCACAGTTGACGGACGCTTACATTGCCGTAGTCAATTTGGATATAAAGAATGTTTCTGTATTCGTTATATGTGAACACCATGAAGTATTCAAGTTTGGACCGTGTGAATGGACAGCGTAATAGTTTTATCGCATATATGCTAAACAAAGAACACGTTATCTTGACTACCAACCTCAGCATTCTCATCGAAAAATTGGTGATAAATGCTTTTTAAAGTTATAGTTCACAATGAGAATAAGTATCAGTCCTTTTCTGAAACACCGGTGAAGAATTTTATTATGCTCTATTGACTGTAATCTGATAACTTTATGTGATCATCGACAAAAAGCTACGCACTAGACTTCCATTCATCAACGGCCTCACGTTGGAGCCTTGTGGCACGGCTTTCAAGAGGAAATAATTCACTGATTTAAGATTCATGAATTCAACATAGTTTTGACGAGAGTCTAATCCGTTCCGATCAAAAGCGTTAGTGAAGACCATGTATACACTGACTTGCTGACGATTTCAACAGCCGATGCAATTAATTTTCTTATTGTGACGTTGATATGGATCGGCCCTTAACAAATCCATGTTGAATATTCGATATGAAGGTTTTTTTTAATGAAAGAATATATCTTCCACAAGGAATGATTCAAATATTGTAAAGAAAACTGCAACCAGTATATAATTATTAGTTTATTTAATTTATTTTATTGTACGGTTTTTTATTGTGCCTCCTCAACAAGTCGAATTAATATTATTATTAGTTGTAAAAATAAAAATATTTCGTTCTCTTCCAGTTTGAAAGAAAATTTGTAAATCTCTTAATGATATACCCAAATTCTTATTATTATCCATCTTGTAAAATATAAATAAGTAATTAATTATTAATTTAAGACATAAATTTTCAACAACAAAAATGATGGATGTTGGCAATAAACATAAAATAATAAATAATAAAATCTTATTTGTAATTTATTTTTCCTCTTGTGCATACAAATCTAAAATAATTTCGGTGTCGACTAAACAAATATCAATATCTATAATCAAGAATACAGTACGTATTTTCTAAGCTATTTGAGTTTATTATCGATTGAACTACTTCTTTTAACATCAAGATGTTTTATTTGTCGAGCAATTCAGAAAATTAAATTGACAAATAGGACAGCATAGTGAGAATGTTAGTACTGGAGTTATTTTACGACCTAAGCAAAGCTTTTGATTTACTGACCTATACAGAGTGAGTTTTTTCGGATGTTTAGTATGGGGATCTCGGAAACTATCGGAGATAGAGAGACGATTAAATGGGGAAGGAATTCCAGGTTTACGAGCTCAATTTAATGAGGTTTTTGTTTCTTGGAAAAAAAATGCATTGCTAACTAGATATCTTGGAAAAATAATTTTTATGTTATTTTTTCAACGATTCTATTGATATACCACTCGACCTAGTTATTTTTATAAATAAATAAATTATGGCCATTTTTTATTTTAATTTTCGAACTGTTCAAGTAATACGCTATGGAAACAATTGATAGATGCACATCGCGTTTGATAATAAAATTCAAGTTACTTACTACATTTCTTTTAATTTCGAAATCATAAACATAATTATTTTGGTGTGAAATGTTGGTTCCGTTGAAGTTACAATTTTAAATAAAAATAATTTCCGATAAACTAATAAACCGAGAATAACAAACGATAAATGAAGAAACAATAAAGAAAATTAGGATACAGATAAAGTAGTACGAAAACTAGGCAATTAAAGTAAGTAAAATATGTATTTAAAATTAAAGATGTTCACTTATATTAAATACGTTACTTATTATGTACTTACTTTAATTATGTTGTTTTGCTAGTACTTTATTTATATCCTAATTTCCTTTATTGTTTCTTAATTTATCTTTTGTCATTCTCTGTTTATTAGTTTATCGGAAACTACTTTTATTTAAAATTGTAACTCCACCGGAACCAACATTTCACAGCAAAATAATTATGTTTATGATTTCGAAATTAAAAGAAATGTAGTAAGTAATTTGAATTTTATTGTCAAACGCGATGTGCATCTATCAATTGTTTCCATAGCGTATTACTTGAACAGTTCGAAAATTAAAAGAAAAATGGCCATAATTTATTTATTTATAAAAATAACTAGGTCGAGTGGTATATCAATAGAATCGTTGAAAAAAGGCCTTTTTTATAAAGTGATGGCCGACTATGGTTTCCATAAAAAAAACGCAAGTGTGTGTCATAACTCGGAAATTATAGCTTAAAAAAAAATTCGGTTAGACAGTATTATTAAGCACGTAATTACCTACAACTTTTTTCTTTACACATTTTTTCTAAAAACAATAATAACAGAGCTATAGGCATCGAACAAAAACACAAACAAGTTATTTTTCCGAGATATCTAGTTAACCATGCATTTTTTCCAAGAAACAAAAACCTCATTAAATTGAGCTCGTAAAACTGGAATTATTTCCCCATTAACTGGGGAAAGAATTCCAGTTTTACGAGCTCTCTATCACCGCTAGTTTCCGAGATCCCCATACTAAACATCGGAAAAAACTCACCCTGTATATAGAGTGCTGTTGGAAACGCTTAAAGGGTTAGGCTTAGTAAATACTTTAAAGGCCTTGATAAAATCGAGGGCTTAGAGCAACAACCGCGTAACTCAAAAAAATATGAGTTTGAATTATAGATGTTGTTTTGTATTACGTAATTTGAAAATAAACAATGACTCTTTATTTTTGTAAAAGAACGATCTAAAAACCCTGACTGACATTAATATATAAAGATATTTGCTCCCGAGTTCATTTTCAATCGCGATTATCTCAAAACAAATAAAACTAGTTACGTGGTTGTTGCTCTAAGCCCTCAAAATATACCTACACTTACTGTATGAATCTAACATCGTTTCACACTGCAGATAATGTTTTCTTATGTCATGACATGGTTTCACGCTCTTCATTCAAAACAAATATAAATAACATAAAGCAGCTACAGCAAAAACATATTTTTTAAATGTGTATAAATAAATATTTATATTAATTATTATTTTATATTAATTTATACATGTTGATAAAACTAATAGGGTTTTTATTTTACTACTTACTACTTTACTTATTCCATATCCTCTGTCTATGGCTGCTGTTCGATTCATTCGCGCACGAGAGAAAAGATAATGTCGAACAAGTTGACAATTAAAACTTATTCATAACAGCTGAACAGTTTTCGTACATCATCATTAACAGTTCAAAAGCGTTATCTAAAATCCTCAATCTTGTTACAAATAATTATCTATTTGAAACAGTAAACACATTGTAAATTTACTTATTTACTGACTTGATAATCAATATAGGGAAGTTGTCGGACATTTAAATTAAAAAAATTCAAAAATTTGGTAATTCTACACTATTTTGTACAAAGAAATTGGAAAAAAGAAAGAAACTGTTTGTACTGTATATAGACTTGCAAGTCTTGTTTATGTTTAGCAAGAAAGGAAATTTTAAAGCAAGCATAAGTAAGAGTGAATGAAAAATATATGAAATTTTCCTATACGACAATGCATTTTCCTTATGAAAAGCTGTCAAAAAGTAGGGTGTTTGACACCCGAGAACGGTGCCTCATGAAAACGAAGAAGTATTAAGTAACGGCCAGCTGGAGGAATGGTAAAGATTAATCGTGAATGTTGACAAAACTATTTAATTCATTAATTTAATTAATTAATGTGCGTTGAGAAGGGTAAGAGAGAAATTAGGTACATACATTTTCTTCAAATGAAGCTTTATAAGGAAAAAAGTAGGTTAAAATTGCAGGAGGGCCACAGAATATGACGCAAAATATATACAAATTATAAAACCAGATACATGTACAGTTACTGTTATATATGAATGAATCGAATATGAGAGGCAGGCTTTGTTTGCCACAAAACACAATATGTAGTTATATTTCTAGTTGAAGAGCGTAATATAAATGTAGATTTGCAACACGGACTTCTGTTTATCTGCAAATGTAAACAAATTTACAGTTACAACGTTTCGACAAAGTAGTATTTGTTTAATTTCCAAGTCCTTTTAGTAGTTTTAATGTGTATGTAAATGGCGTGCCAATAAAGGCCATGCTTTCTTTAATTAAAAATTAACATGAAACTAACATATCGACTCTAATGAATAACATTTTAATGTAAACCATGCAATGAACATATGTTTTATTACCATTTACAAGCTATGTAGTAAACTTTCCGCTCAATGATCGTGAAAAGTCGTGTCGGTCAAGGTCAACTAACCTCAAAGAAAACGATAGGTATTTTCGTCAGCGTTGGTTTTACACGCGAACACGTCGTTTAAGAAATGTACTTCATCAGTCATTCCGTCGCAATGTTTTATGCAAATATTTAATTATTGTAATAGTAATTAATATTCCGACTGTGTTTTTAAATTGGAAAAATTGTGTTGCATTAATGCGTGGGAGACGTAATGATTAAGGGTGTAGTAATTTACATTCAGGAAAATTTTCGCGTATTTAAAATTATTACGAAGTCACAAACGTACCACACAATGCGGTACGTTTTATTGCTGTACTTTTAAGCATACAATTTTCCAAGCAAATTAGCTTTTTGTCATTAAATTTATCATCAGACCACACCCATGATATTTCTGAATATTACAGAGCACAACCCTTAGAAAAAGATTAATTTCAATTGCTTTTCACTCAAATTCATATGCATTGACTGCGTGAATATTAATTTGGGATGTTTCTTTTAAAAACAAATATATTTCATATTTCTTTCCTGCAAATATTAATATTAAAACACAACAAACAGATGGACTGACTAGTTCCGGCGTTTTATTTATTTCTTTTATCGATTCCTCTGACATATTAATGTTTACGATTAAATGTCCAATAATGCTTTTATTTTATGGACTCAGTTTAAATTTATCGATTTTTAGAGTTTATTTGTGTTTGCTTTCTTGAAACAGAGTTACAACAAGCATGTTGAAAAGTTGCACGTTGCGGTCCAAAATTATCAGAAATTTTTCAAAAATTAAAGAATAATACATTGTGCATTATTTAATTGACGTTATACGACTGTTAGATATATTTGGACTGAATTTACGAAAATATAATTTGTATACTGAAAACTTTAATATGATAAGATTTTATTACAATAAAATAGTAATTAAACCAAAAATTAATTTACATTTGTGTTAATTTATCTTCATGTCAGTGATTTTATAATTACTTTCCTCTGTAAGCAAATTCACATCTAGAAAAAGACAATAGGGTTTTAATAAACGCTAAAATAATAAAAAAAAAAATGGTAGATAAAGAACGAGACAATGAACGCGGTTGCCTTGAAGAAGATGAAACGCCGAAACATGTGTTATACCAATGCCCGGCGCCCGCATCCACAAGAAGATCCATATTGGGGGACTTCTGGCCGAGTATGGCCAGGCTAAGCGACACCTCACCCGGCAAAGTTCTCAAGCTGATCGACACCGTCGGCTGGCTTGAGGACTGACGGGAAGTGGTGGACGCTTTGGAGGGATGGTACAACGGGCCGATTTTAGAGGCCTAAGTGCTAGTGCGGCCCTCGGACCGCACACCCTCCAAATCTTGAAATCCAGAACCAGATATACAGTGCGTACCAAATGTATGGAACCGGCCTTGTTATTCCAAAACTATTCAAGCTAAATCGATAAAATTTAATATGCATGCTGTTTACAAAGCCTTCTATTATTTCCACAGTTTTGTTATTTTTTTAACTGACAAGTTCGGGAGCAGCACAGCCAACTTGATTTTTTTTAAATG
>JAFFZR010000647.1:0-30040 GCA_018397195.1 Lethrus apterus
ATATACAAGGTGTTCCATTTGAAAAAAAAACGAGTTTTAGCCTTATAAAGATGCTGCAATTCATTATCAATTTTGAAACATCCTGTATAATATAACGAGGATATTTGGTATTGACTGTTTAACTTGAAGCATTGTTATCATTATGCCAACGAATCGTTACAAAATCGTAGTTAATAAAAACATTATTAATTTTTAAAGAGAACTACCTAAATTAATTTTTTTTACCTAAAAGTGGAATATCTCGAAAACCGCTCAATTTTAGTATGGAGTCTGTAGTACAAACTTTCCCTATTTTGTTCCGGGGAATCTGAAAATGCGACGATATGCAGGGTGTTGTGAAACATTTTTTAATAAAGTGAATAGGTAAGACGTAATAGACCGACCCCAGATAGTTGGCACACCCGGTATAAATTGAATTATAATTGTTAGAAAGAAAATATCATAAACTTTTGACAACAGTGAGAGATTATTATAAACTCTCTATTACTTTAGGACGCTAAATACTCAGTTGTTGTTTATATAGTTTAAAGCTTATAGTTATATTACTTTTACAAATTATAAGATTTTTATTAATTAATAATAATAATTTATATTTCACTTCGTGCACGAAAAAAAATTAAAAATCACAAAATCCTAATGAAGTGAGCCGAAACGTTTCACAATTAAGAAAGTGTCCTCTCGAACTGATCTATTTAATCGGTAATAATTCTATTAAATTACCATTCTTTGTTTCCTTTCCCGAATGATCTATGGACGCAATTACGATGTATCTTCAGATGAAACGGTAATAAAATCCGAGCAACTTTTATCACCGATAATTCGAACCATTCGTCATTTTCCTTTTATTTTCTCCCATTTCAGAATCATCGAACAAAAATGATTAACGAGGAACAATTCACAGATATTCGTCGTCACTTGTTATTGAAAATATAATAATTTTATAGAAACAAATTTAATCATATGAGTCATGATTCTGTATCACGACGAGCGTAAACTGGGAAACCCTTTTATCTATTTCTGAAAGTTTGAAGCTGGATTTTCAAAATGGTCATTTTAAACATATTTTACGATAGACCAGCCTTTTTTGATTTGAATCTCAATCCCAGTATTTTTTTTTTTGAACTTACGGCATATTGAGATGGGAAACAAGGGGAAAAGAAAAAATGCCATGCACACCTAATTCTTTAGTTTCTTCAAAATACAAACGTAATATTTTATCATTTAGTAAGGAATATAAATTTTCAAAACTCACAACCCAACCGATTTAATGTGCAATATATTATATATTTTACCAATGTGCATTTTTTAAAAATTAAAGCACTAAACATATTGCAACATACATCACCTCAAGTTACGTTATTAAACTTGCGAGAAAGAATTCCATTAAGCAAATAGAAAACAAACAATACTTTACGCCCTAGCAGGTTCCGTCGCTTGAAACGTCTTAAATCGTGGTCTCGCCCTTCAAATGAAAGAAATAAATGCATTTCACACTCAAACAGAATGCAATCCGTCTATTGTATATAAAATCAAAATCCATTACTACACAGGCGCTGAAAAGACGCCGAAGCTCAGGAATACAGCGTTAAGTCCTACCCAAATAGAGGGCCATTGTAGCTTGCTACATCTAGGGCATGTTAGTGAATACCGATACAGGATAATCCTACAAGGGTGAGTGCACTATTACGTCATTCGCCAAACTTTAATACTGAATCATCTTAGATTGTAATTTTAACACATGAGATTTTGAGAGAATCGCGAGCCTTTTATTTTTCGATATAAAACTCGTTTAAAGCGGAGTTTGCAACTTCGTGAACATGAAATCTGTACTTTATTGCGAATAAAAAATAAATAAATAATAAAAGCTTCTGTAAATTTAAGGTTCGTTTTCAAATAAACGTATCCTTAAGTATTTTAGGGAGTCAACTAATGGAATGTCTTGTTTATGACGATATTTAGATTTGCATTGCAATATTTTGTAAATATAATACGTTGCCTTTTTCCTTTGTTAATTTTCATGCTCCATTTTTTGTCCAATTGCCGATCATTTAAATTTCTCTGAAGGGTTCTACAAGCTTCAGCTGGATTTTTATGGCAATAAGCCAATATTGCTGTATCGTCAGCAAATGTAGTAGTAATTGCATGTTCGTGTTGTAGGTAGGTCTGCAGTTAATAGAGAAAATAGGTCTAGGATGTTACCTTTCGAACGCCGGATGTTATTGGATGTAATCGAGAATTCGGGTTCACATTCAAATCTGAACCGGAAAACAACGTTTAAGCACGTCTTGATAAATAAAGCTTCCGGCAGTTTGTGTTTTAATTTATCGTATCGTACCAGACTTTATCGAAAGGAAAACTGCCGCACAGTATTCTTTTTCTCGCTTCGTCCATTGCATGTACTTGTCGGTGGATTTGCTCATGGAAAGAACACTTTTTTTCGAAATCCCGGTGGTCACCAATTAAATTTTTACCTGCAATTATTTTCAAAAGCCTGCCTGTCAGTATTTTCTCGAATATTTGTGATAATTAATAAGAGACTTATGGGCCTGTAGGACGTTAACATGGTCGGAGGCGTTTCAGGATTTTGAATAAAAATAACATCTGCAATTTTCCAGAGCGAGTAGTAGGAAACATTGATAAGTTATGTGATAAGTCCTTTTCTTGGCAACTCCTTTAGAACCTTGTTAGCTAACAAATCATAGCCAGACGTCTTTTTTTTAAGATTTTCTTAATGATATTCATTACAGCTAGCGGTGTTAATAACTCAAATTGTTCACTGAGTGGTTGTTGAGCTTCTAGAAATGTGGAGATAATTCTGTATTCTTTGATGTTGCATGAGGGCAAGGGTTGAAAATCTATATATGTAGCGAAAATTTCTCAATATCCGTTCTGGGTCACGTCCCATTTGGTTTCCTTAGAGGCGGTATTTGTTGTTGGGGTTGTTTTATTTTTTGGATAAATCTCCATATAGACCCTATATGGAGATGTATCCAAAAAATAAAACAACGGCTGATTCTGATTATTCTGTATTATAGAGTAATCAGAATCAGCAGTTGGGTCTAAATTTTCCGGGTACCTTGAAATGCATAAATATATGTATTTGGCTTGTCCACGGCGCTGCTGGGCGTCGCTTTCCAGGCAGACTCTTGTAATAATAATCTACATTTAAGTTTCGTCGATTTACGTAGCAAACTTAGTACGTGCGACCAGCACATCCCAACGGAGACGTGAGACAGACTGGCCTATATTGTCTTTGCTGGCGTTACACTCGGAAAAATTGGCTTTGTGAATTTGAAGAGCAAAGAATATCTGTTATTGTCTGTAATATTTCCACGTCCGGAAGACATAAAATAATAATAACAATGCAAACATATATCTTGGAGACCTGCCTTGTCGAGAAATATGAGCAACTTATCGATTGCAAAATTGAAATTACAGATCTGCAATTAAAGTCATTAAGAGAACGATTTAAGCACAAAACGGACAATAATAGACATGAAAGAAATTAAAGAAGAGATAAATTTAAAACATAGTCAAAGAAGGAGAACCTTACAAACAGAGACGCGAAGAGCAATTGGAAGAAATAATTTAGTGGAAAAGAAAACCAACAATTCTTGATAGAAAAGTAAATACAATCATGCTTACCAATAAATTATTGTTTGTATACAGCAATAATTATTATTCTCACCTCAAAAAAATTAAATATGATAAAACACAATTCAGAAAACTTGCACGCACAACATATTGTAAATTATATACAAACTATAATGAAAATGAATAACATGCTTTCACCAACATTTATTGGAGCTTTGTGTCTATCCATTGCTTGCTATTTATTTGTTACTGAACAAATTTATATCCTATTCCAAAATTTGTTGTATAAATTTGCAAAATATAAGGGTGACATGTAATTGACTAGTATTGACGTTAAGGGCGAAAATATCACCCTTATCTTCCAATTATCTTTTATCTTTTAAATGTATAGTCTAAGGGTGTAAGCCATAAGATAAAATGCACTTAATTCAGTCGACGATTTTCATGGAAAAATACTTACTTGTTATCCTTGAATTTCAGCAAACCTTCATGAAAGCAACGATTATGAAATAATAAATTCTCTATTGTCATAGATGACACATTTTACTTTAATAATTATAAAATATTGCAAAATTAGATTAAATTAATAAATTAAATCTGTATGCATAAATTCTTATATTAATTGTTCCTTATTAATATAAAATGTAACAAAATGTTAAAAACTAACATTAATCCATTGGTCTCTGCATAAAAACATAATACATGTCAGAAAAGATTAATTTCATAATTCATATTACTCTTTGAGCAAAGGTATAGTCAACACATAGACTTTTTATCGTTAAAGAATAATTACTATTTAACGTGAAATTAACTACTATTTATGATTTATCATGTAGATAAGGACACAATTTATACTAAGCAACTAAACACAAGGAGGGTGAAACTTTATTATCTGTTCATCAATCAGGAAGTTATCTTGCATCAACCAATTTGTCATTCAAGCATTTATATCATGTACTACGCTTTTAAAATATTATCTATGATGGCATTAAACTGTTACAAAAATCTTCATTATAAATATGTAGTACCTACTTTGATAGTAATTTAACATATCTATTGCTGTTTGAATTAGATACAGACACAGTATTAGACACAATGAAACATATTGGTTATGGTTGTTCTTTTTGTTCTTTTTGTCCTGAATTTTGCGAAAACCCTGTTTCTATCTTAACATTCCAGAAATATTGTTGAATATTGGTGAGTTACTATAATATAACCTATTACCATGATTATTAATTTATAAATTAAAAACTAAAACGCTATTATAAAATGCTACATTTTCACAAAGACATAAATGTTTCATACGATATACCAAGAATTTCTGTGGAAGAACTTAATAAAATTAAATTTATTAAAATTACAATACCTACATTCAATATACGACATACTGAAGTTAAAATATGAATCTTTTTTAATTCGAAAACTTCATTTAACTAGCAACAAAACCTTTCAATAAAATCGAATCTTACATCATAAAATGAATTACTAGAATGTTATTTAAATGCATGTCGTTATATCTGATGTTCTCTGTATTAATTATTTGCGACTGATTGTTACAGTAATTCCATTGTTCAATTCGTTTTTTAACCGGCAATTAACTTCAGAAAGAAGATGAAACAATTTCATAACTCTGCAGCGCAACTTCGTTTCACAATACATAACGAGCACAAATGAATTATAAATCCGTGCACACTTACATTTTCCTCAGAATGAGTGCTTCCACAGAGAAAACATTTCCGCTTATTAGATGCATATTACATATTCATACGCGGAATCCCTTTTACGAACGGAAAAAGCACATAATTCGTATTCTAAAGTAGAATAGCAAATTCTCCCGAAAGGCGTCTCTGCATTATTACATCAGCGTCACTTCTCCCTTATCTTTCTACCCTTTCGTACTCAAGCCCGCCCGTTTCTTCAGCAATACAAACATTCGACTATCACCTATGCACGTCTTCTTCTTACCCATGTAATATTGTCGACGATGCATCCCATTCAAAACCTGAACGTCTTCCGACTACTATTACGTCTCCAAGACTAACACAGTCTTGTTATCTCAAGAGCTGCTCGCAGACTAAGATAACAGTCTCGTTGGCCCATGCATTCATTTTTAATGTTAATTATTAACATAATAATGTTTATAAAATATGTATGCATTCGCTTGTATGTACAATGTACATACGAGTATGTGAATTATACATGCTTTTCTGTGTCTGAATATTAAAAATATTCTATTCTATTATTATTTATGCAAATTATTATGTAGTTATTTTATAGTAGTACATATTTTGCTCTGTTTGCTCTGACAAATATTTGTATAATTAAGAATAAATATATATTTTATATAAAATATTTTAAAATAAAAAAATGTTTTCGCCCGGGATCGAACCGGGGACCTTCCGCGTGTTAGGCGGATGTGATAACCACTACACCACGAAAACTTATTAATGAAATCAATATATAAAATCTAAAAATATTGATTATAAAATATTTATTTTTTTTTATTTAGTTTTCAATAACCTCAAATCATATGACAAATCCAATGTTAAATGAAAAAATCAATCAAAATCAAACGATGAATTCTGACCGCATCCAGATTAATATATTAAGTTATAGCTACAGATAGAATCGATTTCTAATTATTGGCAAAGAATATAGTAAGATGACATAGGATTAATTTGGTGAATAAAAGTAATCCATTTGAAAATTTAATACCAGGTATATTTTACAATTTCCCTTGTTTTTTAATGTAGGCTTTCGCGAATTGTCTCTGGTTGACATATCTTTTGATGTCCCACTTTTTCACCATTCCGGTAGCTTTTTCTTATTCATTGTCATCTTTATCTTTTCTATTTAATATTACCACCTTTAACTAGGGGAATTAGTGGCCTAATGACTTAGTCAGTAGGCTAGCAATCTCAAGGTCCAAGGTCCAAGTATTAGTGGTGGACATTGCAATATCACAGATATAAACTTTCAATGTTTTTGATTTTGAATTCGACCGACTATCTGATTAGATTTTCCACGTTTCCCCAATCCGTGCAGCGTATCCTGGAATAGGTCTTAACTTCTGTAAGACGGTCGGGGCCGCAAGCAATGACCCCCCCCACACACACACACACACTCAGTCAGATAAATTCCTCGAGCTTGAGATAAGTGGTCAGAGGGAAGAAAGGGAGAAAAAACTATTCTTAGTTTCGTAGTTTCTTCTTAACCAACAATTCCCAAATTTGTAATGACAAGACCTTGTTGGGATCGTTCGACGTTCTTACACTTCTTAGGATTTATGGCTTGCAAATTGATTGCTCTTCTTCCTCTTTATTAGGATGTTCTTCATTTTCAATTTCATAGTTCACGTCATTGCTTAATGGATTTTTTTAGGATGCTTTTAATATTTTCCGACAATTTGTTAAATATTTTAGGTGGTCAATAGACTTCATAGAAATATGAGGCCAATGTATTGGAAGACATTGGCTTCATATTTCTATTAATTCTATAAACTTTACCGTCATAAAAATATTTAACAAATTGTCGGAAAATATTACGAAAAAAAATCTATTAAGGAATTGCTGCGATCCTGCTCTTACTTATTTGTCGAAGAATCAAATTATTTAAAAGTTTAGGATTTTTCTTTTCATTGTTACCGAACGAGTTTCTATTCTGCTCTACTTTTGTGACCTTTCGAACAAAGACGCCGCATATTTGTACGAATTATTGGGTTTCTATGGCCGACAAGAAAAATTGTGTTCGTATTTACGAATACAAGACTACAACTAGTTTTCGTGGTGTAGTGGTTATCACATCCGCCTAACACGCGGAAGGTCCCCGGTTCGATCCCGGGCGAAAACATTTATTTTACACTCTAAAACTTTCATTGCAAATATTTATAATCTTAATTTTTAACTTCTAAAAATAATTTTTATTTTTAACAACTATGAAGAAATTAACTGAACGAAAATGGACTTGTAAGATATTCGACAAAATTGCAAGTACACAGAAAAAATTGTATATAAAAATTGTAAATATAGAGAGAAAAAAACTAGATATTGTGAACATGCTCGCTAGATTATCTTTATGTTTTTCTTATAGAAATTACTACAATTATTTAAGTTTTCACAATTATTATGATTTCTATTTTCTATCATAATTATAGGTCCAGATAAAAGGAAAAAATTAGAAATATTAGTATGAAAATGTAAGAAATAGAAAAGGTTATAAAATATGAGATGTTTATATACCTAACATATAAAATGAAGAAAATCATCCGAGGATACGAACAAAATGCAACAAAAAGCATGTTGGGAAACAACATTCATTATTAAGTGAGAGAAATAAGAACATATTTATTTTTAAAATTTTATTAATGTAAGATGGAAACTATTACAGGGAAATTGTATGAATGAACGAAGTGAACGAAATGTACAATAATTGATGGATAAATTGGAAGAGGAATGAGTAGGAGATATATTGTCTAAAGCACCACAATGTATTTTCACTGTATGTTTCAAAGTATATATATTTCAAAGTATCTCTGTATTCGGTACATAACAGTCAGGAGGAGATTGAATGAAGCACAACTGAATAGTAGGACGCCAGCCAGTGCACTGCTACTTACCAGAGAACACAAAGTAGCTAGGTTCAAATTTGCAAGGGATTATTCCAATTGGACTGTAGACGATTAGAAACGAATTTTATTTACGGATAAAACAAGAGTCAGCTTAAAGACCTGTCATGGACGCGAGAAGGTCTGGAGGAGAACGGTATTCTAGTTCCTGTTTTGTTCAAAGGGAGCCATTCGAAAGAGGCTCACTAATGTGAGGAATTTCTTTTAACGCTAAAACAGACTTGGTACCTAATCAGGGAAGAACACCACTCCCATCAACCCCCGGTTCTTCCCAACCCACACACTCGTTCCACCAGTGCCCCCATTCGTCCAGCCCTACTCCACAGAAACGACAGCTGCCGTAATACCCCCCCCCCTCTCCAGCCAATGCAATTTATTATCGTAATAGCATTTTAGAAGAACATGTCATGCCATTTGCTCCATTCGTTGGTGCGAATTTCGTCCTTATGGAGGACAACGCGAGATCTCACGTTGCCCGAATAGTACTAGACTACCTAAATGAGGTTCTTATTCTGGTAATGGATTGGCCACCCAGAAGACCAGTTCCAAACCCAATAGAACACCTATGGAATAAACTCGAAACGAGCAGTTAAGCGCCAAACACCGCCGAATTTAGAACAGCTTGAAGAAGACACTGTTACTGAATGGGAAAATATTCAACAAGAAGCAATTCAAAATTTGATTAACAATATGCCGAGAAGAATGCAAGCTGTTATTAATGCCAGAGGAAGCAAACGTTTTTTTTTTTCTTAAATGTTTTAAAAAAATTTTAAATAATTTTTTTTAACAGACTTTTCTAAAAGTTTTGATAGTTATGATGTTTTTGCTTGGTTAATTGTTAGTTTTGCTGTTTTCTCTTAGTAAAAGCTTTTTAAACTGTCCATCAATCACTCTAATTTATTTTCATGTGATATTCGATCAGTTTAACAACTCGGAGTTACAAAATTTCTAATTTTGAAACATGGTGCGTTCATTTTGTCCAGGGGATTCGTTATTAAGACATCATGAATAATTTTTCCTTGTATTTACATGATAGATTTTGAAACAAACATTTTGTTCGAACACTATCACAATTTCATAACAATAATGAATTGGGTCTATTGGCATGAATTCATCTCCAAAAATGAAGATGGCAGTATATTTGATGGATAAAGAATTACACGTAAAAAAGAAAACAAGACCTACTCTTCAACCCCGTACTGCGTGTTTAGTAATAAAATACAAATAAAAATAAACAAAGACAGAATCAATTATGTTTATATACTTTATATAACGACAATGAAAAACCTAATTTCATATTTTCCCTATTTAATATGTAGATCTTAAACTAAATGGCATCATACCATAAAATCACTTTACGGTATGAAAACTACGATCTTCAAAACCTTCATAAAATTGCATTGCAAAAGGATATATTTCTATAATAAAAATAATAATCTCACATTATTTTATGTTGTGATACTTATGATACTTCCAATGAAAGAATTTAATCTTTAAATATAAGTATATGTATTTCGACGTTCATGTAAGTTTTTTATTATTTTTATACATTCAGAGTTTTATATTGATTAAAAGTTTAAAACCATTCCAAGCTTTTCTAAAGAAATTATATTATGATATGTTAGTAATTTTATAAATTCATTTGCATTCAGAGTTAACTGCACTGCGCCACGCCAGTTGCGATAAGCAAATAATTATTATTAATTGCATAATTTCTTTTCGCGGAGCCGAATGAACAGCGCACTTCTTACCAGAAATAACAATTAGCGATTCGGTGGAAGCACACCGTATAAATAATAATAATCTTCCACTACCTCATTAGCGGTAAAAATTAAGTGCCTGAAATTAGAAACAAAGTATAATCGCGAGAAAACTGAAACTGTGGATTTGACTCCCTGGTGAGTGCTTGATATTTTAATTAACCGGCATTAATAAATGAAATGAAATTATAACGTAACATTTTCTGGTTGAGTATCTATTATTCCTACGTTGGCCAAATTATAAATAAAATGGTTTAAATAAAACAATGACGCAGTTTCTGGTATTTAATATATGTAGTTGTGAAAATAACTTATATGTAAATATATTATATTTAAAATAAATTCGAGCACAAAAATAATTATAAAATAAAAATAAAAAAATCAAATATAAAAGAGAGAGAGAGAGAGAGAGAGAGAATTAAAAAAAAATCTTTTGAAATTAACATACATTCTGTTGAACCACACAACGGGGACTCGCTTCCCATTTTACGCATCCCTGCTGTAGGCAATACCGTGACTTACGTTACGCTCGACTTCAGATTTGACTATATAGTTGCGCAGATACAGATCCCTGCATTATCAGTTTATGCGACAGATCTAGTTAAAATTCAAACTCTGTTTAATATTGTTACACATACATAACTATACACTGGAGATATAATTTAGTCAAGAAATCATAAATATTTTTCTTACAAAACTATTATGAAATTAATTAAATTAACACAATAAATTTTCTTTAAAATATGTAGGTACATTAACCGAAAGGAAATCAAACCAAACACTCGTGGTAATTTAAATGTAATAAAACTGCTTTTATTACGTACAATTTAATCCTGTCCGACGAACGACTCACGTTAGTGTCCTGATTAATGTATTGTGTTATTTTATTTATAATTAGCGAACAGTCGCGTGACACTTTTAGTGATGTAATGAGCCGAGAAAAGGCTCCGATAAAATATAGTGACGCTACCGAATTAATCCGCCGCCGCTTGACGTCACTAATGGACAATGGTTGCCGGATGCTGCGGGCATATGGACAGTTTCCGGGAAATATACTACGTAATGTGGGGAATTTTGTGCCTTTGTCAACAAAAATAAAAACTTTTTAAAGCTCTTGCCTATAAACATCGCACATTTTAATTATTTTTGCAATATAATTAAGAATAAAAACTAATTTATTTATAATAATTTGAAGCACATTTTGTGCGATTTTACTTATCTTTTAAAAATGTGTTCACTGAAAAATCTTTAAGCACCTAATAAAGATGCCAGCGACCAGCTTTTAAAGATAAGCTGCGGAAGATTGATGGAACGCACGAAAGATTTTCTACTAACGATCAATTCTTGTACCGATAAATAAAGTAGCCAATAAACAGCTTACATTTTCAGTTTGTTTAAATTTCCATACGATATAAAACACTTACTGAGTTATTAATTTAAATTTACGTTTAAATTCACAATGTATTGCCGTTTGCATTACCCAATATTTTACTGTAGACATTTTAATGCCACATAAATTAAGCAAGCGTCATTCAAACTGCTCCATTATGCTTGTTTATTAATGTTATTTGACACAATTATTCTCGAATAGAGGGAATTGTAAACAGTCCTTTATTAAACTATATACATTCTGCTAATATTGCCTGAAAACACCTGATAATTGCAACGGTATTGACAAATATTCTCATTTTGTTCACAAATATCATTGTGTATAATTATTGTATGAAGAAAATTTTTGATTTTACTAATTTTTGTGAGCTTTTTAACTTTACATCTAACGGTATTAATTATAAGAATCTTATGGTCAACACCATTCAAGTTTTCACTATATTATAGCTCACATACCCCTTTGTTATCAATGTTATCATCCATGCTGAAATTACGGTTTTGCCCCTAATCTTAGTTTATTTGTTAATAAGTAGTGCCTGTGTGATATTGGTTTACTGGACTATAATTTCTGTATTAAAATTTTACTAAAAAGACAATTTCTTCTGCAGATAATTGGGATTTTCTGTGACATTTAACATTAATTTCGTACAATTTCCAACGTGATTTTTTGAAAACATTTTGTTGGAAATTATTTTATAAGGATTTAGCAGATGGCTTTCATAATTATTTGAAAGAGCCATTCATAGAGACGTGTAGTTAAGTATGAGAACTAAGATCTACATTTGGTAGCACTATGCTTAAACTACTAACTTAAGCTGGAGATACTTAATAATGTTTGATAAAATTGACAGTTAAAATTAGTATTATTTTGGTGTATTTAAAAAAAAAAAAATGAAAAATTCCATTCAAATTAACTCTCTGCTTCTCTAGTATTGACTTCAGATAAATGAAATCTGAAGGAGTTCAATCTATCAAATATTTTAAAAATCACGAATGTTTTGCAGAAATATAATGAAAACACCAATTTTTATTTATCTTACTTTCTTACTTATTTATTTGTAAGTCCATCTACCGTTAGGTGTAGGACTGTGGGTTGGAGATGTTTTTCATTATCCATTTCTTTCTGCCTCTTGCCAAGGTTTGTAAATTTTCCCATATTATCCTCGTTCAGCTGCCTTTTTCACGCACTCCTGCCATATTTTCCTCGGTCGTCCACTTCTATTTTTTCTTCTCATTCTGGTCTCAAATACTTTTCTGGTGAGTCTGTTCGTTGGCATTATATATGTGTCCCAACCTTCCTGTCTTTTCTGGATTTTAATTTTTGTTGTTATTTTCAGGTCGTTTCTGAATGCTTCGTTCTTTATTTTGTCTAATTTCGGTTTTCCTTCGATTTTCCTCAGGAGCCTCATCTCTGTTGCGTGTATTTGACTAAATGCTTCTTGAGAGGGTCCATGACACACTAACGTGTAATAGGCGACACTTCAACTGTTTTTCTCTTGGTATATTTCTGTGACCAAAAAATTTAATTTTTAGTTAAAGATATTTTCAACCTTCCCGGTTCTCTCTTTTATTTCCATAACTAATTTGCCACTTTCTATATTATTTGTTCTTAGATACTTGAAGTTGTTGATTTGTTCTGTCGTTTGCCTATTTTAATGCAGTGTTTATTGTTTTCCCCTGCAATAATCATAGTTTGCGTCTTTAATATGAAGATAAAGACGCAAACCATGATTCTGTTTGCGCGTTTTAGTTCTTCATTCAGAATCGTTATATTGTCCTGCAAGTTCTTTTCTATTTCTGTGATTAATACTAAGTCATTTGCAAATAGGTTTTCTTTGACCTTTACACACTCCATCTGCCTATTTCATTGGCATTCCAGAGGTACATTGGCCTAATTTTTCTTTTCGCTTTCTTAATTACATTTTGGACTCAACACACTTCCCTGTTTTAATCCTTTTTTGGTATCAAAATTGTTTGATTCTTAATTTTGTGTTCTGATAAAGTTTTGAGTTTTTTTATATACTGTTTGTGATGTTTGTATTATTTTTCTATGTATTCCTCTATTTTTTTATAATTTCCATACGTTTTTCCTTTTTATTCGCTCCAAATGTTTTTTCAAGTTCTATAAAGTATAGGGGTTTTTCCTTATTTTTGCTTATGCATTTTTTATTTTATCAAGCAAATCTATTCCTTTTTATACCAAATGTAAGTTTACTGTGGTTAAAATAACTGTACGCCACTGTCAATAGTATAGTGGCACAGACACCCCTTGTGGGGCTAAGCCGCTTGACGCTTTCTAGATCCGTGTTTTGGGTGGATCAGTCCCAGTCTCTTAGTTAATGCTTTTAACAATGTCCCTCCATTTCTTCCTATCTTGTGCTTTTTCTTGCCAATTATTTATACCTGCTCTATGTAGATCTTCTTTTACTTCTTGCAGCCATTTTAATCTGGGTCTTCCACGTCTTCTTCTCGCTCCAGGCTCCCACTGTATCAGTAAATGTATCTGTGTTTCACTTCCAGCCCTCCATATGTATCCCAGCCATCTAGCTCTGCATTGCTTTATTTTGGTTACTATATCTTCTTTTAGTTTTTTTTTTTTTGATTTCCTCATTTCTTCTACTTCTATATTACTCTTCCGTAATTTTAATTGGTCCTAATATTGTGCGCATAACTTTTCTTCCCACTATTCGTAGATCTTCATCCTTTTTTGTCATACTCAATGTTTCTGCTGCGTATAGTAATACTGGTCTAATTAATGTATTGTATATGTTTAATGTGGTTTTTTTGGTAAGTAGTTTACTTTTGAGTAATTTCTTGTTTACATAGAAGGCTTTATTTGCCATAGTTATTTTTTCCCTTATTTCCAGTTTTCTGTCTCCATTTCTTTCTATTGTAATTCCCAAATATTGGAACTTCTCTACGCCACTGTCAATACGTTTATTAAATGGTCGCGTCGAAATTGTACTTTTCATGAAAAGAAAAAATAGGCGCGTTTTAAGTTCTTGTTAGTCATTATCATATTAAAAATAAATGCTTTAATGGATGTTTTTTTTTTTTTTGAATAAACAATCTGAACATGAATAAAATAAAATTGAGAAGATTTATAACTTACAATACAAAATACATATAATATTTACAAAAGTCAATACAAAAAAACTGGAATTGATAATTGTAGGAGCTGTGAGCTTAATGACGCCATCCAGTAGGTCAGTAACACATTGCTTTCTCAGTTACAAATATAATGCACAATAAAAAGACAATATGCTGAATCAGCATTCACATTCACCTCCGGACTAGTCACTTTTCCCTACATGAACGCTAAAATTCCAACCAATGTATATACTTACAACTTTTCAGTCTGTTACTGTCTTTTATTGCCAGAGAGATTTTTTGAATTCGATTATAATAGTTTATTTTAAAAAAGATTTTGTATAAATGATTCTTAACATAACAAACAATGCAAATGATTTTTTTTTCCAATTTATCTCTATTTTATTAAAAATGATGGACCCATCTGTTTTATTCCAGTTCGGCACTGGCTCCACGAAGACAATCAAAACGAATCTTGAGACGTTTTATTTGAATTTATAGCAAATGAAACAGTACCGCGAGATCAGGAGCGGCGAAGAACGTAAACAGATGCACGCATGAATGAAGACATTTCTGCAGCGGAAGGGGCGTACATGCAGGGGGAACGAAGGGGTCACAAAAGACTCTAACGGCGCGGGCCGTAATTTATGATCTTACGCCAGGAATTAGAGTGCATCGAGGCTTGTAAATGTATTATTGCCATCTGTGTAACTTAACAAATTGCTCGTGCTTAAATGGCTGCTTCACTGTTTGTTCGATTTGCATAAATACTCTAAGTTTCTGAGGATTTATACGTTAACGTTCTTAGCTTTACATTTAAGCAATAAATACTTATAACCTTAAACTATGTGTGACGGTTTCCATTAGGGAATGCATTAATAAGAATGGCTTGGAAATAATTTTACCGAAGAGACGTTCAATCCGTTGGGAATACATAATACATTATCGGTAAGTTAATTTGTAAGTGGTTAAATTGATTGATATTGTTTCGAATTAAGTCTCTGTTGCATCATTAGGTCACGAACATAAAAAGATATTGTAGGTACACAATGTTTCAAACGTCTTCAAAAAGAAACAGAGAAGAAAATTGTACATCTAAAATATGAATTTATTTTAATGGGGTTTGTGTATCTATCTTTTTTTTAAACTTTATAGTCTACTTATTTCGACTCAGTGTTATGTTACAAATGCATAAATTAGAAAAAAACAAACAAAAACTTCATTCAACAAGACCATAAAAGTCACCATAAAATTTGGCAGTTCGGAGAATTTTTAAACATCATGTACATGATGTTTAAAAATTCTACATAACTCTATGATATACCTAGTTACCTACGTAAAATAATGATTCAATATAAAAAAGAAATTTCCCATACCGTGCCACAAATCATCACCATCGTAAAGAATAAATAATTCGAATTCAACTGAAACATTCAAAAATATATTGACGACATGAGGCGCATATCTTTATAGTTTGTTGCGTGAAATTTACCCTCGCACGTTTTACTATCAACACACGGCCAGGTCGTTTAAAATGCGCAAGTATTGAGAACCAAAAGAGTTGAAAATTCGTCCCCTGATAAAAAGAAATTCACGATTTCACGAACTCGAGGGAGAGGAAAAGTTTTTACTTGTTAGCATCGAGGAAACGATGTTTGTGGGTGGGGAAATCGAACGATTTATACGCTTCAAGCGGACTTTCCTTCCGCAGATCCATTTGGAGACACATGCCTTCAACGGGAAAAAGGACTTTTTTGTAGAATATTTTCCGACTGTACAACAGGAGGGATGGTATTCGAGTTTCGTTTAGAAATCATTAAGCGCGCTTAATTGAAATTCTATAACGATCATATAAAATATTTTATGCTCGCGAAATCGACAAAATATTATTGAATAAATATTTATGATTACAGAGAGAATTTGTACGCATAGTAAATAACACCAAGAAAAACATTTGTTAGCGCCGTAGAAATTAACCATTTTTCAAGAAAATGTTTATACCAAAAAATCTGCCTTCTATTATAAGAAAGCAAAACAACCTTTGTTATAACAACAATACTATTTTTGCTGTAGTCGTTGTAGGTAATTTGTGAGTAATTTTAATTTTGTCTCAAATATTTTTGCAACATAGTTTGTCTCCAGAAAAGTTTTTCGTGGAACTCTTCCTATTATAACCAAACTTTTTTGCTACGCATTACTTGTTTTAACCTTAAATTTTCATTTTTCTCGTAGATACTTTAAAGTATTAAACAATTAAAATTTTTATGCTACCGCCATCAAAGAATATATGTTTAATGTGATGAAAACTTTAAAACACTGGCTATTTGTTCAAATTTTGACAACAATTATTCTCATCACAGTTTCTCACTAAATACTATAATTAAATAACTTGTACAAGAATTTCTTTTTCAACAATAAATTGCGATAAATTAAATAATAATTAACTGTAGACTTTATAATTAATTCTGCATTGTCAGCTTAACAACAAGCACAAAAAATGTCATTTATCGAAATAATTAACAAATTTAATTTAGCTCTAAAATCGACTAAAAGTTTATATATAAACGGCAGTGATGCCGTTCAAAGGGCTCTCTTGGGTGTTTTCCATCGGATATGGAAAACGCTCTGCTAACTCAAAGGTAATGCGTGAATGAACCTTGGGCTCGGATACAGACAAAAATATGTTTTTGTGTTATCTGATACTATTTATATAAAGCATACATCATGCATTATAAATTTTAATGTAAAATGTTAAAACAACGACACAATGAGTAAGAAATAAAATTTTAAATTCGTCCTTTTAAGCCTTTGATTTTTAACAAATTGTCATTATGTTGATGATTATGTTTACTGGTAAATACCTTTCTATATTTATATCGTTTCACATTAGGTTTTGTTTAGAATTACTCAAAATTAATGTTATGAATGAACATATCGATTTTATGTACGGAGGGTGAACTATGGTATAAAAAACGCCAAAATCTAGCTTACTTTGTTGCCTGACGTTTCAAGAAAATTAAATATTGTTACAAATAAATAAAATAATCGAAATTTAGCAACTTAAGTGTTACTGAACGATTTATATTTTCTGAATAAATAAACTTGTATTGTGCTAATTATTCTGTATTCATAAACGTGAAATTATCCTTGATGTAATGAAAATTATTTTATCCAAACTGCAACGTAGTAATTCAGAAAACTTCTTTATCGCTTAACTATTTTACAGCTTAATCCGCTTAAAATTAGAAGCACCGTATTAAATGCCGGTCCATAATCCAGAAGCACATAGTTTGGGTCTTTACATTTGCACGTTTTGTACGGATTCGGTTTTACCATTTCTAACGAATATTAAACCCAAATGTGTTATCGCATCAAACGGAACTCCAAAGCAAAGCAAAACATTTAATAAAACGGCCCTTTTTTATTTATTAAATCATATTTCTGTTGCATATAGTTCATTTTAATTAGTATGACTTGACATATTTTGCAAATTAATTATTATATATTAACGTTTGATTTTATTATCTTTATTGATATTTTTGTTTATATTAGTGATTGTTTTCTTTGGAATTTCTAGACAATATTATTTACGTAGTGAATAATATGAAATTGTTTCTGAAATGTGTGCTTGTACGATTAACTAAGTGCATTTTCTTCGCTTTCTTTTTGTTTATAGTGTTTCGCTGTGTTATTATTACGTTTTATTGTTTAAAATGTTTTGTTATTTTGTACATTTTTTTTTAAAAGGGCCATATTCACATAGAATATGATCCTTTTATCTTTTCGTATTTTTGTTTTTTCTTCTTCTCCGTTTTACTGTTTTCAACTTTAGAAAGCGAACTAGAAAACAATTCCAATTAAAAAACAAATACTACATAAAAGTAGTGTAGCATCATCTCTTATTACGAAACATATCCATACAAAATCCTTACAAAGAAAAACAAAATAGTAAAAAAAATCCAATACAATATTCAGTTGAATAGGATACAAATTCCAATATCTTACGTTTTTCCAGAAGTATTTCTACAAAACACAAAAAAGAAATTCGTTAAAACAATTTTGCCAAAAAATTAGATATGTTAGATAATATGCTATGTTCGGCCGGACAAATATAAAATTTGCAACAAAGAAAAAAATATAATTATATTAGTTGTTAATAAATAATTTAGCATTTGTAAAATGTGAATAATCGAAAGATATATCCGCAGAACAGAAGGAAATTAAATTGAAGTACTACAATTCAAGTATTGAACTTGTTTTGAAAATCTGGATTCCTATATTAAATAAGTTTGAAGTGCTCTTGGCGGTCTAAACTTTTACCCGTTATAATATGTCTGTGAATCGCGGATATTTAAAAACTATACGTCCTATTACTGTTGGAATCTTTCTTTGTTTCGAAATAAAATTATATTTATTTTCATGACAGACTCATAAAAGTAACTTTTAGATTGTTACGGATATTTGCTTGATTTTCGAATTGATTTTGTGCCCGAAGTTATGAAGTTTTCCTATTGTACTTATTTATTTTCCTCTTGTATACGTCGCGGAAACTTTCATAATTTTCACGACACTGGCCGACAATATCGTTTTGTATATTTGTGGTACTTTATGCACGATATACATGTTATTTTTCGATATTTTTCTCTGGCGTTTTAGCGAAGAATCTTCAACACATCATTCTTTGTTTGTGAACGGTCAACACTGGACTTGATTGATGATAGATCGCCCCTATGGCTCTGGTATCGTTTTGAAGTCCTCTGCCAATAAACTTACCAGTGCAATCCTAACTTACTAACTTACGGGTTGTATAAATAAAAGAATATATCATCGTTCATTGCTAAAAATGTATGAAACAAATTTTGAATTGGATTTACAAATAAATTAATGTAAAAAAAATAATTAATTACAAAATAAGCAATGTATTTCACATTTTGTTCGGAGGCTTCCTTCGCCAAATTTCGTTTTTAAACATCTTTACATAATGACATTACATAAAGGGAAAGAACAAAAACGTGTTAAAATCGATTTCTGATACCAAATACATTAAAACAAACACATACACATAATGTAAGTAGAATATTGTATCTGTGTGTTCAATTCGATGTCTTTGAGAAAAAAACAGTCATTTCGATCTCAGATACTGCAAAGGTGCGATCATAAATTGCTTATCTGTGCCGCAGGTCGCACAAAATAATGTCCGCGAAAAGCAAAAGACAATTTCTCGTACTTAATAAATCGCGTTTAGCGCCCCTCAGCGCAAACTTCGAGCCTGACCCTTCGCCATATTTCATCGACTTACCCTTCTTGGCTTCTCATATCTAAAGCTTATCGTAATAAAATACCATCGACCTTGACAATTTCACAGATGATTATATATTGGAGTTGTGCTGCCGTTTGTCGTCGGCCTTTTTCGATTCTTACTGCTTTATTGAACGGATGATTTATTTACTACTTATATTAATGTTAATGATGCGAAATTCATTCATACATAACTTTCTATGTGTGTTCAACTTGACATCAAACAATATAATTTTGTTACATGGAAATATTTACTTTACTGCAAAGGCAAAATATGCACGAGTAAAGTTCTTCCAGATTCTATATCACAAAACTTCATTTCTTGTCTCCTGAAATAAAATATAAACGTATTTCATGACGCTATATGCAGCGCAACCTTCAATAGTTATAAAATACAAGAGCATCCATAGCATGTTTTTATTCTTCCATATTTCCGGAAAAATTATTTACGAGTCTAGTATTTCGCAGCTAAATCAATTTTTATCTGCTACCACGACAAATTCTCAAACATTCAAATTTACTGTTTAAAATACAAACACATAGCCAGAATAGATAGACAGATAGATATTTATTAATTAAAATAATTGTACTAAATTATACAACTATTGTATGATATATCAAAAAAATTCGCTATCTATGGAATTAAAAACATAAACTATTGTAAAAGACTGAAAAAAATGTGGTCCAATTAATCCATGTATTTCCTTATTGAGTATACTTCGTTCTGTATAAAATATTCAGTACATTGTTTTTTAAAGCACTTCAGGTTTATATAAGAGATTATTTTACCATTTTTCTTAGTATTAACTTCCGTTCCATTCAGTCTGTTATCATATTCTGGTATCCCATTTTAAGTTTTATCTTTCTTCGTTTTCTGATATTCTATTTTTTGTTTTGTTGTAATTCAATTTTCTTGTCGTTAAACTCTCCATTTTGAGACATTTTCGGTCCAGCCTTAATGCCGTTCCTAACTTTATAATATTCCATCTTCTTTTTATTAATAATTTTTTTTCAGTAAATTATTTTGTTAAATTCTTTTTTTTTTCATAAAAGGTAAGTATATTTCCAAAAACATTAAGTAGAAGATTTATTATATCTTGAATTTGATTCTCGTATTTCAGTGCAAAACCGTTTGCTACAATATTTATTTTTTTTTTTTTTTTGAAATAGTATCTGCATTTTATATATTTATTTTTATAAATTCATATCCTTTAGTCGTTATTGAATTATTTGCTTCTATGCTTAGTTTTTTTCTTCGAAAAAATCAAGCTTCGTTGGTGCATTTGAGCACATTGTTTTGTTTGGTAGGAAGAAACATTCTGACGATCAGAATAATGTGAACAACCGCGCCAATTGGACTAGTTGATTTTTGTGTGTTTTTTTTTTATTATTTTTTTCTGTTTCAGGTCCTTCCCCAGATTATCATTACTTCGTGTCCCAAGAGTTTTAGATTAACTTAACCTTCTTCTTCCAAATTGTATTTAAATGGCGGAATCTGTGAATCTGTTTGTGAATAAATTTATAAGTCGTGCGATTATAATATTTAGTATACTCAACAGTACGATGTTCAATCACACTTTCAGTAGCTCTTCTATTTTGAAGTTTAATCAATAAAATTCCCTAACATATATTCTATTACCATAAAGCTTACGATTTTGTTTATATGAAAAAGGTAAGAAGTAAAGGAAATAACTAAATAAATAAAATACAAACTTTTAATTGTTTAATTTAAATTTAATTTAATTTAATAATAAATTTCGAACTAATAATGAATTTCGAAAAGGAAATACAAAAGAGAAGAGAAGAGAAGGAAATACAAAAAAGTAAAATGAAGTAATTTTTCTAATCCTTATAATTTTGATTGCACTTAACCATACAATTTTTATTTTTTAAAATAATACCCAGTATATTTTTGTAGACATTTCGACGGGATTTTCATTGCCCTATACCAGGAGTGGCCAATAAATCGATCGCGATCGACCGGTCGATCTCGAAGCAATTTTTGCTCGATCAACCAGCATCACTCCTTTGAATTTTAATATTTACCTTTTGAATTTTAATTATGGATCGAACCCAACCCATACAACCCTCGAACTCGAATCTTTATCCAAAAATTTTAAAAATTGTATTATTTTGAATTTCAATTTCGGAGCGAACCTAACACCATTCAACTCATATATCTTAGTAGGTGATCGCTACACATTTTTAAGAAAAATAGTCGATCATATACAGGGTGAGTCAGGAGGATCGCACCAAACTCAAGGAATGTATTCTGAATGTAAAAATAAGTTAAAAAAATTCAAATGTTGTTATCCGATATTTATTTGTTATCAAAACAAAATCCCCACACATACTGTTTTAATCATTGTGTTCTTATAATAAATGTTCAAAAATACTGCCATTGACTTCTAAACATTTTCTGCTTCGTCTAAAAGGTCGCCAGTTGCTCTTCTGATAGATTCATGGCTTTAAAGAAAGGCATGAATCCATCAGAAGACCGCAACTGGCGCCCTTATTAGACGAAACAGAAAATGTTTAGAAGTCAATGGCAGTATTTTTGAACATTTATTACAAGAACGCAATGATTAGAATAATATGTAAGGGGAATTTTGTTTTGACGCTGTAACTTGAAAACAAATAAATATCGGATAACATTAGATTTTTTAAAAATTATTTTTACGTGTAGAATAGGCTCTTTGAGGTTTGTGCGATCCTCCCGACTCAGCCTGTATATAATGAAGTTGGCCACCCCTGCCCTATACGGCTATATTAAATTTTCTTAATTTTTCCTAAACTTGTCATATTATTAATTTTTTATATAAAAACATATACTGACTTTTTGGGTAGAAGTCTTTGATTATAAAGATGCCAACTATACCTGTTTCAAATGAAGAGGTGGAAAGAGAAGAAAGAACATAGTGACAAAGTTGAAAAACAGAATACCTTCAATAACATACTGACTATAAAATTTTAAGAACTGAAGAAAAATGTTGTAATAAATACGTGTTAAACGAAGTTATTTTGCAACAGAAGAATTGTGGAACTTTAACAGTGACGACCGTTTCGATTTCTTTTTGTAGACAACAAATTTGTATTATTTTCGAACATATTTCTTTTTTTTTTTAATGTTATTATTTACATAAACATTTTAATTACAAATATGCTTATTTATTTAATTTCCGTTCTCAGTACGGCCATTATTCACCTTGTTGAAAATGTTGATTTTACAGGAAATGCTGCAAAAAACGCCTTTAAAATAAACGAATCGGCGATATTTCGAGCTTTCCTGAAAATTAAATTATCTTTTTTTTTCACATATCCATTAGAATAGTTACTACAGATTTAGGTTTAGGAGTTTTATGCTGTTAAGAGCATAATTATCCTGTATACAGGCTGTTTACTAAACAAGCGGAGAAAATTTTTTTGTCCTAGGATGATTTTCAAACGATGCTTTGTTTCGAAGATATAGGGCATTATAAATTTTTCGAAAAAAAAAACAATATTTAATACTTACATGTAAAGATTCCATATATAAAATGCATATCAGTCATTTCTGCTTCGTATAGCGATTCGTATTAGATAACTTCACTAATAAAAGTTTAATTATCAATCGAAAATACCAAACGCAATCAATTTTAACATTTAAAGACAGAAACTGAAACGTAATCCACAACGTATGAAATCTACGTTTAAACTAATGATGTTTTCGAACAAATTATCGAACTGTATCTTCGAAATTAAGCGTCTTTTCAAAAATCATCCTTGGACCAAAAAAATCTTAAAATAGCCTAATGAATAACCCCCTGATTTTTGCCGTTAAGTAAACACCCTGTATACATTTATTTATAATTTATATTGCCCTTGCAGTTTCTGTTAAACTCCAGCCTCTCCCGTTCAACGACTTGCTTTCCTTATCGACACGTTTTTTCTTGGCTTTTCTGTACTTCTCACTGGATCATATTCCCACTTATCTTCCTTTGTACATTGTTTTGATTCTCATGATCTTCTACTTCATCGGAAATCTTTTACCTCTTTACTCCATTTATATCTTGCCCTAGTATGTACTTGCCCTTCTCTCTCTGTGAGGTCATCATCAATGTAGATAGTCCTCCTCGCAGTCTTGTTTTCATAACAATTATTTTATCTGCACATAATTTCAAAGACATTTCAAACAATTGTCAGATCTTGAATGACAAAAAAAATTGAACACGTTTTGTTTATTTTTTAAACATGTTTGTTAATAACTAATAGGTATAAATTTTTAGTACAAACTTTTTCCTGACTGTTTTTCCAATAAATGGTCTAGCAACCAACGGATATTTTAGAAATTTTCCAATGATAAACTTCACTATTAATTGAATAAATGCACGTTGAAACATAAAATTAGTGGCAAACCGCCCCTATTTCCATCCTATACATAACTACAGTTTGGCACTCTACTAACAAGTCGTTTGAAATAAAATACATAACTTTTATGTCTTATATATTTTATTTATAAATTAGAAATTATTACATTTATTATTTGAATCCAAAATATTTCCTACAATATGTAAATCAACCGCTTATAATTAGAGATTTAATTCAGTCTGTCGACAACAACGTCAAGTTAAGTTTCAATCAAATTAAAACGCCTAATAATATTTCCCCCAGAGAGTTCCTGAAATATTTTACATTTATTGAATTTTCCGTCCACGTTCGAAATAGTTACCTAAAGGCGTCTTGTGTTTTTGTCGTCAGCACGTCAGAAACATTCAGCTCGTGAAAGACTACGACAAAAAGCGATGCAAAGAGAATAAAACATGTCGAGAAATGTTAGACAAAGGGGGCCGGCGACTCGGCAAACTTACGTCACGAACTGAAATGGAAAGTTGAAGCTTGAATGCAGTTTTAATTTCGGTCCTTTGTGCACAACGGAGACGAAATAACATATAAAAGTAAAGGACAGAATAATATCTAATTTGAGGAAAACTCAATCGTGTAATTAGACGGAATAAACCTTACATAATCGTTATTATTTTTCTTGTATATTTTATCAAAAGACCCAATTAGCTAGAAATTAAAGAATTAACGATGAAAAAATTTGTATGTTTGCATAATTAAAAATTTGTTTTCAGTAAAAGTTATTAATTTTAAATAATTAATTCATAAATAATTGAAATTTTTTTTATGTATATAATTGTAGAGGCCATTTTCCGTTCTAACTTAGGACTTTTTTATTTAAAAGTACTTTTTCTAGGTAATTGAATAAAAAGTTTCCGCTAAACGAAACAAAAATTTTGCACGTTTGCTTCTCGAAATTAAGATATAAATTTACCACTTTGCCGTAAACAGTTAACATGGAAGAAGGCGATATGGGGCCCGTATCGTTAGGAGGGGGAAGTTGAATTGCGGTAAAGACGCAAGGCTCCGGGACGCCACCTTGCCAACCTAATTGGAACTAATGGCGACCTCACGGTGACCGAATCGTATACATCACCTTACCGGACAGCGCGAAGCAAGGAAACTTGCTAATTTGGACTCCCGAGACCCTCTCAACTACTGTGTTGACTTATGAGAAGTGCGGATAAAATGAAAATTTATAATACACACTTTCGAATATTAAAATATATATTTTTTGATACTTGGAAAACAAAAACTTTAACGTACCTACACTATGGCGCGTTTATGCCGCTCTATTAATAAATCTTTAAACTTTAAGTGAACGTTAAATAAAGGCGAACAAACCGTCGTATATGAACAATTATTTATTTCAATTGGTTTCAATTCATAAATGCTGCAAATCGCTACGTCTGACGGTATATTTACTGTTCAAAATTTAAATAAATATTCACTAAATTACTTAATTGCACAAAATAATTTTAGAGATACATTTGAAATATTAAACAGATCATATGCTTTCACGACAGTTTCTATTGAAACTGACTGAAAACAAAAACATGAAAAGCAAATGCAAGAATAGAACTGTAGGTCGTTAAACGTTACAAATATGGATGTAGGACTAGGAACTACAGTGTTTCGTAGTGAGTTTATTATAAGATTGTGTTAGATTATTTCCTTTAATATTTTATTGAAGTTTATAGGGAAACATGGAAAATATTTCACAAGGTAAGAAAAGTAATTTCTGTATATTTTATATGCACAAGCAAATGTTGTAGTTTAATTAATTAATTAATTAAAAGACCTACAGCGAAGGGTGTGCGAATGGTTGTAAAAATATAATTTATTAAACAGGGATGAATCTGTGCAGGAAAAAAATAATGTACGAGACTATACAATAGACAGATTTTGAGAAATTCTATTCAGAAGCGAAAATTAAACTGTGCAATTTATTGAAACTACCGGAGAAATGTTAATAAGTATTGAATATTTAGTATTATTTTTTTTTAATTTAATATTTAATTATAGAGTGTGGGATTAAAGTAAGATTAAAGAACGCTGAAACAGGTCAATTTTATTTTTTAAAAATACACATTAATATGAGCGATTCACCTTCCGACTTTCATTTGTTTTGTAGTTATGACGTCATCACAAAAAAATTTACATGACTACTTTTTTAGTGGAATCCGTTTTTTAAAAAACCAATCGAGTTCGCTTTTTTTTAAATATTCCATACTTTAATGCCAGCCTGTATATGCCTATTATGTATCCTTTGATGTTTAATTCCGTATTCTTCCAAAAAATTAGTTACAAAGTTTGCTCTGGGCGAACATGTAAAGGATACTTTATGGTTTATAGTTTCAAAAGCTGAAAAGACTATATTAATAATTTCCAACTGTGATAAAATTAAAATACAATTAAAACTCTAATGTAGCTCCCGTTTATTATAATCACACTGAGCCATATAGCGCTAAATCTGAAAATTAAAAAAACTTTAATGGACAAAATTTTATATATTTTACATATTTTGTTTTATATAAATATTTCTTTTAAAAAGAAATTGGTTTTCTGAGTTTTTTATTTGATTTGTACATGTATTTAGAAAAGATGTTATTACATTACTAAATTCTGTTTAGGATATTATTAATAATTTATACAGTGTTAAATACATCATTAATTTTAAATAAGTTTGTCGAATAAAATGATAAAAAAATTAAACATTTATCGGACTATGTACAATATAGGTTTGAATAAATTTATATGGCATTTTAATATCGAAATAAACGTAAAAACAGACCAAAAATACAAAATTTATAACTTCCGATATATTCTGAAAAATATTAATACAAAATCTACATAAAATGTAATTTAAATTTAAATGAAAACTGCGGTTATTATTTCATATGATAACGTTTGATAATTTTTTAAGTACCATTAAATAATCATGTCGATAAATAAATATGTTATATAGCGTTTACCCCAATAAACATATTTTTATATGTATGTATATTTGTTCTTTATTAAGAGAAAAAAAACTTTAATAAAATATGATATGATGGTTCATATTATATATAGAAATTTTATATAATATTAAGAGAATATTAATAATAATAAATTTAATATGAACTGAGACAACTAAACCTAAATATAAAAATAAAAAATATAAAACTAAGTAATAAAATAAATAAATAAAAAATACTCATCCACTCATACTAAAATTCATAAGGAACTCAGATGAAGGAAAATAAATAAATAAATAAATAAAAATATTATATTGACATAAAATTTGAAAAAAACAATTTTATTATGACTGTCATCGTTATGTGTAAACGCAAAAAAAAATAATGAATTGCATCGACGGAATATTTTAAGTCGTTTATCGAAAAAGTTCTCGTCGTCACTTCGTAAAATCACTACATTGTGTCTGCGCTCTTGGATACGAATTGAAAGTGTTACTCCTGGGAGTAAATATTTTCTCCATCCCGGTGGACAGTCTTCTTCTATTGCTTTTCCAGTGCTAAGATACTGCCAGACTACAGCTCGATTACGCCATAAATATTGCATTCACAATTTCGGTGCAACACGCTTAAGCTTTTTCAATTCGAAAAATACGACGTGAAAACAAACGAAGTTTCCAACGACGACGGTTCCAGACTCTGCATAAATTGCATTAAGTAAATTAGATTTAGCGGATGATACAAACAAGAAGCTTAAACGCTTATTATTTGAATTTAGATTTATTCCCTGCACTTTAACAATGTGAATGTATACATTTGAATGGTTTTATAATGTAAATTTTTCTAAAGAGCATTGATATGATTTAACAAATCTGGTTGAGTTTCTCTTGCTCTTAAATATAAACAAAATACTACTTTTAATTTAAGTTTCAAATTTTTTCTTAACACAAATATGATACGAAAAAAAATGTTTCAAAAATTTGTAAAACAATGTAAAATATAATCACATAAAATATTCACATCTATATAATGCAAACATTGATTTATATGTGAAATAAAAGAAAGCACATTAAAGAGACTGACTGTTTAACATTTCGTATATGCATGCACGCCAAAAATACAATTCCGCAAATATTTATATCTGCAGTAAAACCCAATAGTTTCTCAAAACGAAATAAAAATTCGAAACAGACACAAAAGTAAACGCGTAGACAAGAATATTTATGTACACACTTGGCGACCGTGGACTTGTCCCATACAAGCACGTTTTCAATGCAATTGCAAATTATCGGACACGAAAATGCATTCAGATATTTTGAATACAATCTATACAATACAGCCATCATTTATATTTATATTAAATGCTAATTAATCTCATTGTTAACAGATCCAATTGTCTCCGATTTAGTATTGTTCAATTTTGTATATACATTACGGCGGTAAATTACAATGACAATATGAATAATTGTAGCGGAATTAACGAACACAATCGGTATTTACCTGCACGTCTTTTCAAAATATTTCAAATTTTAATGCATAAGATGATCAGTTTCAATAAGTAAAAGTATATAATTAAATAAATTCCATACAGAATTCCGGAAAATACTAAAAAGCGAAGAACGCAAATTTATTGTCGAATCTCCTCCATAATAATAAATATATCATTTGTTTCGAGGCATTTGGCTCGTTTTTGCGGCACATTTGTTATGCGTTCGATTTTATTTTACTTCTGGCGGACGAAATTTATTTGGGTTCCACCCTTCCGCTATATTTTTCCATCAGATCGCCGCAGAAAAACCGATTGGCATGATAATGCACGATAAAACACTTCGATAGGGCGCCAAGGATAAAAGGATTGTGCAAACAAATCGGTTAATTCGAGTGCACGCTTTCTAATTAATGCTTGGCTTATGTACCAATTGGACGTAAAATATTAAGCTTTTTTGATGCTTTCCTCATTATTCAGCTATGCATTTCAATCTACTTTAGAATGAGTGGGAAACATTTCTGAAATGTTTTATATCATTCATTCCTTGCCATTAAACGAACACTACAACTATTTTGTTATCCACTTCGTCATGTAGTTTTCTAGGATACGTTTGAGTACCTACCTCTCTAGTAGTAGTGAAATGCCCCTTATTGCATCTCCTTTGAATATAAAATACCTTCATTGAAACTCCCTATAGTCCAGTCATTTGGCGCTCAAAAAGGAGGTTACCTGTGAAGTTTTAGGGTAGTTTTGAAAATTGGTGTATTTATAGATTTTGACGTGCTCTTTCCGAATTTTTAATTTGCCACCTCTTTTTTTTCCGGAAGTAGCCGCCATATTGGAAAAATGGCGCTCCAAAACAGTTTTTCGACGATATTTCCTTTCCGACTCACTTTACGGTGAAAATAGTTATGTAATAAATTAAACTAGAGAATATTTCCTATAATTTATCTATTAACCTTTTTTTGTGAAATGAATAGTTTCGGCGTACGAGCGCCGCAAAGTCTACCCGCAACACGCGTATTGACCAACAAATTCATTTCCACACCGCCATGAGGTAGAGTTCCTGGCACGTTTTTTTTTTAGTGGTATCCCCAGTAGGCCTAATCCACATGTGATACACTGTTGGCTAAATTTAGTGCATTCTCCTTCGCTTCGCTATCCCTGATTTTTGAAATGCTATCAATACCCACTTCTTGAGACATGTGTTTATTTTCTCATCTCCGATAATTCCAGTGCTTATTGACATGAGCTCCTTTACTTCCGCCAAATTTAAATTGCGCTGTTGTGATTGGTTAATAATTGGTATGGTTTTTCAACGCGTAGTAAAATATTTTTCAAGCAAGCATTAGTCGCTCACAATACCCGTACTGACGACGAGTATCAACTCAGAAACCAACGTTGGTCTGCGGATGTAAGTGACTATGCAAGTCGAGCTCTTGTTTCAAATAAAATATTTTTC
>JAFFZR010000648.1:0-29133 GCA_018397195.1 Lethrus apterus
AAAAAATATAACGTTCCATTTAAAATAACAAAGTTGGTATGCACTTCCGGTACAACCGGAAGTGATACGAGAGCGCTAATAATTTAGAATAAAAGATCAGTTGGTCTAGCTTATAATTCCAAGTTATTAGAGTTGATATATTTCTGGAACGCGGAAAAGTTGTAACGAACCACTTTCGTGAATGACCCTGTATTCATTTTACAACATAGATAATTGTATGTAACAGATAACAAAACTATTATTAAACGTAAAGTGTATAAAAAATTGTATTATAAAAACCGTATTTATTAATGATTGTGTTTCAATAACTACTACTGTGGACTTTCCTCCTAGTCTCTGTTTCAATTCATCTTAACCAAGTTATCCAGTTGTTGGTTTTAAATGTTCTCAAAGGAAACATCCAAAGGAGAAAAATGATGGCAGTTATTGAATGTAACTGACCCTTCATACAGAAATTTTTATATAAAAAAAAAAACAAAGTCTTTTGAGATATATTTTTATACATAACGATCAAACAAGTTGTCTTTAAAATAAACAGCTTTGTTGTATTATTATTATTATAGTGTTATACATTATTATAATTGTAATTTCCATAACACATACACAACGTGTCTTTAGGGAAAAATAGTACAGATTTATTTACATGGCTTCGACGAATAATTACATTTTCAACCGTTCGGAAGTTTCTTACAAATAAGTATAAAATGACATGACTTACTTCTGTTGTCTTTACATTGACTTTAAAACTGCTCTCACACCAGAGCAGTAAGTAACTGGCAATAAGCAACAGGTAATATTTTTTAACGGGGTCTCACAATAAATCAATAAATATTGCTATTTCAAAAAATGTCGTCATCTGAAGAAGAAGATAATCACTTCGTCTTGTTTTTCAGATGACGACATTTTTTAAAACAGTAATTTTTATTGATTTAGTGCGAGACTGTAAAAAAATATTGCCTGTTCTTATTGCCAGTTGCTTATTGCTTTGGTGTGATAGCCGCCTAAGGTTTGATTCTGATATTCTACTGCTCCATTTTCTTTTATAGCTCTTCTACGCTATTTGCAAATAAATTGTCAATGACAATGTCAAATGTAAGTTAACCACATTCCATAAATCCAGGAATGTTTTCATCAAAATGTAAACATTAAAGCTCTAAGTGCATGGAGTGTACGTACAACAAAGAAATTGAAGACTGAAGAGTTTAGCAAGAAAGATTGAGAAAGGCTGTGAGATTTACAAGATCGATAATGGATTTTAAATTAAATTAGAAATGAAGTAGAAATATAATAGCCCGAATACAAGAAAAGTAGGATAGAAATGAAGAATGAAATTGTTACGTAATTGACAAAAGAATGATGGAAGACAGGAACTTGGTAAGCTAGGCGGGTTTAAAAAAGTACATACGTTAGAAAAATATGCTTGAATACAGATTTTAATGGAAGTCTTTAATAATTCGCTTTGAATGCAACTATCATAATTTTAAAGAGAAAGAGTGAAAATGTAAAGGCAATAAATGACGAAAGACCTGAATTGAAAATCTAATAAAACGTTTACGAACACAAATGTGAGATAATAAGACAGAATTTGAAAAAAAAAATCGTTTCATTGGGATGTGAAAATAAAGAAGGGAGAGAAGCAGGGATTGTCAACACATTGATAAGCGAGACGAAGAAGAGGAAGTAATATTAATTAATTAAAGATAATCTTAAAAATAGGAAGAAAAAGATGTATGTGAATATAATACATCTTACAACTAATTTCTTGCCTGTTCTCCATTAACCGCCCCTGACTCATTTTGTTCCCGCATTTTTTCCCATCAGCTCGCCCTGGTTTTTCGTTTCTGTGCATTCATCCAATACCTACATCGCTTTTCCTCACATCAAGATCAGATAAGTCAAGACGTCCTCACCTGTATATCCTTTTCATTGCTGTTATACTTTACGTGCATCCACATCTCTTCTCTGACACCTTTGACAGGAAGGTAAAAGTTGTATGAACGTGTCGTCTTATACATTGATTTCAGTGATACATCCTCTTTGACGCTGTTCTTCTCAGTAAGGCCACAGTGGCTTCACTTGTTTTATTTTATTTTATTTTATTTGGCTTATTGTGTTGCCACCTCAACAGATTGAACCTAAATACAGAGTGTGGACTTTTGGGTTGCGACCGACTCACTTTTAAAGAAATGTCCGTCATAAATATGGGAGGAAAACAAAATACTACCAGGGAAGATGTAAGGTAGATATATTGATTGTAAGGTTTAATCATTGAAAGAGATAATTTAAAGTGGGAATGTCTGTGAAGCAAATAGGAATGAATCAAGGAAATTGTTGATGGAGAATATAACAGAAGTTATTTATTATTAAACAAGGCGTAGTAATAGTTTTAGTTTAAAATTTACTGTATAAAAATGTAATGTAAATGTGTGTTGAGAAGAAAATCTTCTTAATACAAATGTTCAAACTCAGCAACTTTATTTATGCCGGGTTGGCTTACAAGATACAGAAATAATAGCAAATAATGAAATTTACAAAAAATGCTTTTATTTTAGATTTACATTTGTGAATGCGTAAGAATGAAACAATTATTGTTTATTGCTTGAATCTGATAAAAAAATTAGTAAATTAATTCAAAACCCATTTGTTGGGACATTCACTCAAACAAATATTTTATTTATGACTGATCATTGAATTTATTGAGTAGTAAAAGAAAGGAAAGTGAATTTCTTAACGAAATTCTTTGGTATTTCTACATAAAACGATGACCAGTTGGTATATTGAGGATAAATTAAGTAAAAGGTATAACAGATGCATAATTTGGAATATTTTCCAATGCATTAAAGCCATAAATCGTTAATATTCCACTTTTAATACAATTTTAACAATTTATATTAAAATGTGTAATTTAATGTATCATCAACCCAAGCACTAAACATCTTTTCAAATTTAAGTGATTTTCAAGTTGTCATGCTCTTGACAATACATCTTTTGCAAAAATTCATTAATTTTAGTGAACACTTCGTTTCACCTCAAAATGTAAATGGCCTACATCATTAACAACCATTTACTTAAGTAAATATATCGTGTTCCCATTCTGTCACTTATAAGAATTATTGTCGCAAACTAACAATGGTCAACTGAATAGATGATCAGCTACTGTCACCGAAGGGTTACAAATGACATCGTAAAACTTTAAAAACGAAGCCAAAAAAATTTGTAAAGGGATCAGTAGCCGAATGCGTCCCGTACAAAAGAAAGTCATAAACGTTTTGGTCGAAGAATTATTATTTAACCCATTGTAGATTTTCTTGCGTTTCGAACCTGCACATGGTTACTTATTACAGATTTTACATCGAGATTTATGTGTCGTTTTTGTTAAACGATCTCTTACTTGGTGCGCTTTTCATAAAGAATAAAATCGTTTGACGTTGCAAGGGTGAAATCTTAAAATCTTACGTTTTGCGCAAGGTTTTGAAAAAGAGGCACATTCAGGATAAGTTTACAGTGACGGTCGGTATATTTTATGCGAAATGGGAGGACATAAGTCTATTGAAAATACATCTCGGAACTGCTGATTGATAGCTACCGGTCGTTATTTTATTTTTGGACGTTGTCCACATTGGTACGTTTCTTTGTAAATTGTCACTATGTTAATTATGATTGAGTAGTTCATGTATGTATGAGTACATACTACATATACATACTATTAAAATACTATTTAACTGCCGTATTTTGAAAAATATGTATATTTAATTCTCAAAAGAATTCTATCAGAAATGTATAAAATCGACAAAAAAAAGTGCCTCACATTGGCTTATATTACATTTATCTAGTGGCTTAGTCAGTAGGCTACTAATTTCAAGGTCTAGTATATCACAGATTTAAATTTACAGTATTGTTGACTTTGAATTGGCTTTTCGACCGATTACTTTGATTAGGTTTTCCACGTTTTCTTAATCCTTTCAGCGTATGCTGCAATAGGCTTCTTTAACATCTGTAAGACGTGGCCGCAACCAATCAGAACCATTCAGAAGGAGGCATTCTGAATCCAGTCAAGTTCTTCGAGCTTGGAACAAGAGGTGAGAGGGAAGCAAAGAAATAAAAAAATACTACCGACCTATTCTTCCTCGTGTGTTGAGGAAATTGCCTTACATTGACTTATATTACATTTATACTATTGATCTATTCTTGCTCGTTTGTCGCCAATCTCTCCTTCATATTTCACCAAATTCTATATTTCTTCTCCACTACCATATTTGGGCCCTTACAATACCACTAGAATGACTTCACCTTAAAATCGCAACTTCCAAACTCATTTCCCATTAACATTGATTTTCACTCCATTCCCACATTTTCTATACCTTGCAATCACACTCACCTCTTTGCATTTTATATTTAACAGTATCTAATCTATGCCTCTTGCTCTTTCCCTACCAACGCTTGTTTTCTTTTCTACGTAAGCTATCAATTAACCAACCTCTGTTTCCTGCATTTCTATTCTATACCTTTTCCATCTTGACGTTTTCTACTTCATCTTAGTTTTCACCTCTTATATCATCCAGGTCAACCATTCCTAATTCTTCTCCCTTACATATATTTCGTACTCACAACTCCATTCTCTTCCTGTTTCATTTAGAAGAATATACACGTTAACTTCCCTAACCTCAACGATTTATACCAATCTCTCTGCTTTATTCTTTCCATACTGTTCCTCTACAGCCTATACTTCCGCCATGTTATATATTTTGTATCATCACCTTGTTCATATTTAGATCTAGGACACTTTTTCAGGAGACTGATAGCTGGAATGCCTTACATGCATCTTTCGCAACTCAAAAAAAATATGAAGAAAATTATATTACTAATAAATGTTTCCCGACCTTTTCGGAAAAGCGAGCATGAGATTTTTTGAAATATGAAGTACACTTAAAAAATCTTTAATTAAAGACTTTACTGGCATTAACTTTCTAACATAATACATTGAGCTTATTCCTGCATCGACGTGCTAGCTAGCTACTTAATGTAGTTTACTCTATTTCCTATATATTTCTATATACAGTGAGGACAAAAAGTAAGGAATATTTAAAATAAAAACGAACTCGACCGGCTTTTTAAAAAACGCTGAAACAGGTCGATTTTTGATTTCAAAAATACACATTAATACGTGCAATTCACCTTCCGATTTTCATTTGTTTTGTAGTTATGACGTCATCACAAAAAAATTTAAATGACAACATACATTTTTATGACCGTACAAAAAAATCATAAGGTTGCACGAAAAAAATTCTGAGAAAAATCGATCTGAAAATTTAATGTTGATATTATCCTAAATAACAAATAATTCAGACCATTAACGGTACGTAACTTTTTGTTGAAGCACCTTTCGTTTTTATCTTAAAACCATTGAATAATCAAGATACCATGATAATAATGGTAATAATAATGTACAGCTCGATTTTTCTCAAAATATTTTTTATGCAACCTTATGATTTTTGTACACGGTCATAAAGGGTAGAAAAATCACTATCGGATTCCACTAAAAATATGTATGTCGTCATTTAAATTTTTTTGTTATGACGTCATAACTACAAAACAAATGAAAGTTGGAATGTGAATCGCACATATTAATGTGTATTTTTAAAAAATAAAATCGACCTGTTTCAGCGTTTTTTTAAAAAACCGGTTGAGTTCGCTTTTTTTAAAACATTCCATACTTTAATCTCACCCAACATTAAATTTTGAGATCGATTTTTCTCAGAAATTTTTTAGTGCAACCTTATGATTTTTTTGCATGGTCATAAAGGGTAGACAAATCACTATCAGATTCCACAAAAAAAATCTATGTTGTCATTTATTTTTTTTGTGATGACGTCATAACTACAAAACAAATGAAAGTCGGAAGATGAATCGCACATATTAATGTGTATTTTTGAAATCAAAAATCGACCTGTTTCAGCGTTTTTTTAAAAAACCGGTTCGTTTTTATTTTAAATATTCCTTACTTTTTGTCCTCACTGTATGCTATAAGTTAGAGAAACTGTCTAATTATGCTTTCAGTGATTACGTTTATGATCTTGTTTATTTCATAATGTCTCTCTAATTATAAGCATGCTGGTTGTTTAATGAGCAATTTATGAAATAAATAAAAAATACATTTTTGCACTTTGGTCTATAAAGTGTCAGATAAGAAATAAGTCAAAAACAATTACAATCAATTTAAAATTAAAGAAGAACGTGCATTTTCTCCGAATCGTTTATATATCTAAACATACGGTGATCTGTATCATATCTGTTTTCTTTGAATGAATGGATAAAACTTATTTAGATAAACGATTATCTGAAAAGTTAACAATCTAACGTAGGATGACTTATTCCTCTTTGTATCTAACTCAATAGAGATTCTTGAACTCCTACATAGTCGTCACCATGAAATGTATTTGTGTGAGCGAATATTTTTATTTATATAAAAAACCTTTTTGGTCCTATCCAACTAATTTTCCAATCCATTGCAAGCCTGTTTTCATTCATATTGCTTTGCACCATCTCGCATTCATTTCCAATTATATTCTCTTTGATTGGAAAATCTATATTTCCTGTTTCTAATATTTATAAAAGTTTCCTCATTCCATATTCAACTCATGTGAACAAATTTACCTTTTCTACAACAATTTCTTCCATATACACATCTCCTATTTATTGTATACCTCCTGTCGACATACGTCTTGTTTTACTCTTACACTCATCTCATATCTCTTGCCATGTGTTTTTGCTTCATCTATAACCTCATACAGATAAGTACAGTAATTTTAACAGATCAGAGCTGTCCTTAGAGAAAAACCAAATTCGCAAAAGCGGCGACTCTAACTTCACAATCAATTTTTGAGGAGAAGAAGGAAAAGTTATTGAAAAGGGTGCAAAGTGATTCTAAATAATTGTGTGTGCCGCCTTTTGAAAATGGCGAACGAATTTGCTAACATTTGTCAAAGTGACAGTGATATTGCAGTTTTCTGCAAATAGTAAACGGGTAACATTTTAAACACTTGCTATAAAACTATTTTAATAAAAATTTTCAATGTTTTTATTTTTATTTAATAATTTGTAGAAATAAAGGTTATAGTTAAATAAGTTACGTAGAAAAAAATATGTAAATCGTTAAATTAGATACGTTCATTAAAGACGCAATTAATGACGTACTCGTTCATTTCATTTTCACACAAACTATTGAGCAGCAATTGCTAGTTTAGTGCAACATTTGCAAAAGACGGCACATACAGTTATTTAGAATCACCCTATAATATCGTTTGATGCGTGCTGTCAAAGAGATTAATATGAACTTTGAAAAACGTAGAAAAATTTTTTAAAAATATATGCGAAAATTGAAAAATAACATGATAACGAACAGACACGGAAAATATTTAATGTTCAAAAGCCAAATAGTTGGAGAGATAAATGGAGAAAGGGATGAGTGAAGAACGAACGCACAGCGAGGATAATTTAGCAAACTATATTAAATTATGAAAATAAATCTAGACACAATTGTAAAATAAGAAAGTCGTCTATCATCTGCCGAAAAATAACATCCGTAGCTTGAATAAACAAACGCAAACTTTTTCGAAATGACCCTGAATTGTACTACGAAGGATTTCTCAGAAAGCTAAAAGCTGCGACCCTTCGAAATATACCTGAATCTCAAATAACAAAGGGCCGGGTGTTCTCATTGAAACGCACCTTCCTATTGACTATACAGCAAACTTGAAATAACCGGGAAGAACGTGTGAAAATTCCACAAGCAAAAACAACCAACAAAAAGAAGTTGGACAACCTGCTTCGAAATATTAAGTAAACAAAAACAAAAATAAAAACAATTGAATTTCAATTTCGTGTGCTGCGCTTTAAGCATGTTATACAAAGTGATCGATATGTCCGTTAGTAAATGTTACGTTTATCTGAATTATGGGACGGAAATGGTTTTGACGTCACGTCTTTGATATGAATGAACATATTGCGACAAAAAGCCGTGAAAAACTGGGTTCATTCATCATGTGCATTTTATTGTAAGCTGCTACAAGAGTAACATACGTAGTTCCGAAACTTGTATTGCCGTTATTTACAAAACTGTTAATGAAACGTAAATAAAACGTACTAAATTACATACAAATAAACCGTTAACGCCAACGCAAGACAAAAAATTAAGTTCGTCACATCGTTACGACCACTCGTTATAATTTACAATGCAATTTCCTCGCATATGAATGGAAATCGATGTATTCTTGCGTATTCTAATTAGTGCCGACGTACCCACACTTCTCTGTGCCCACTCGAAACCAGTTTTAAATCCTAAGAAAATCGAACACGTTGCGAAGCCGGGAAATTACGAGACGGAGTGCATCAAAAATTGCTCTAGAAAGCTAAGGGCGTCGACGGGGTGTGGTGCATTTTAACACATTCCATTACAATTACGAATGGATCCCATTTAAAATCGAAATCTTAGGTGTAAAAACTTGTTTAAACGATCTATATAAGGTATCTTTACATCACAAATCATATGGCGTTTATCAGAAATACCGACACGACGTTTTATCGAATATTTCAAACATTTTTAACGACTTAATCGGATGGAAAAAATGTGCTTGTATCATAAATTATACGCAACAAGAATGCAACATATTCCAGTTTAGAGTTAAGAAAAAGACGCACAACAACGCAACATGGCGGGACAATAGCTGTGAAAGCCGGCTGCTTAAAATGTGTCTTCGATGTCGATGTTATAACATGTATTTGTATCGTTATATTGACGCATACAAAACTATATTTAAACGCGGCAAATATATGATTACGATATAAAAACATATGTATTAATGTAAACGTCAAAATCATGTGGGGTAAAGTCATGCCGTGTATGTTAACAAAAATAACTTACCTGTTAATATTTCCTAAAATTTCGATATTATTTTCAATATTCGCTTCTAAAACACCTTGTTCTTCACCATAAATAGACATACTCTCGAAAACTGGTAATGTTTAAGTTCGCCGACGGTCGATATTTGAAAGTTTCGTTTAATCAACAAATTCCACTAATAATACGCTACGAGCGCGGACGACATACATACGCTACGCCTAACAGCGGTTTTCTGGTAGCGGCGTTTGGCGGGAAACAGCTGAGGCCGGGTTGACGCCAGTGATATTCATACGCCTAGGCGGGTAAATGATTTTTTTCTTTCATTTACAAGCATCAAACGCGTAATTACGTACAATGCAATTAGAAAATAATTTCATTGGGATGTGACCCGCCGCTTCCGAAAATTCATTCAAATAAAGTATTAAAAACGTATAACACGCCGGTACTATTTACGACGCGGAGGAAAGTTCGTGCTAGAAGTTTATCAACGTCTGCCAGCTGGCGTTATAGCCCCGCCCATAAGCAACAAAAGGAAACCAAGCCGCGTCCTTCCCGCCATCCACCGCGCACGCCATAAAATAATACGCGTCTCCCTTCCCTCCAAAAAATTCAAGTCAAGATTACCTTATACAGGTGTCCGTCAATCACTATGAAATGATTCCATCTATATTTAAGTAATAAATTACTAACATTAAATTTACTACAGACAATAAAATATAGCAATTAAATTAAAAAAATGCACGCCTTTTTTTTTATAAAATTATACTAAAAAAAAAAGTGAAAATTAGCCTAAAAATTAAGAAATATTGTTGGGCTTTAAATTAACTTTAAATACAATCTCAATCAAATTTATAATTTTTCTTTTTATTTTGAAAAGAAGGTACTCGCTGAACTTTTAATAAATTTTCCATTGACGCTGACGCCTTTTCATAAAACATATTCACAATAACAAAAAAATTTTAAAAAACAAAAAAAAATGATTTAAGGCACCAATAATATTAATGAATAATTAAGTAAACATTTCATTGAGCTTAAAGTTTCAATTCTCCACGAGATGTTTCTTCACCATCTATTCAGCTCCCTACTGCTTTCCACGTGTTTCCCACTTTTACCAGCAGTTATAGTTAAGCGCATAAACAAGCGTTGCTACACTATCATTTGCTTTTTCAATCGTATGTCCAATCCACCTCCATTTGCGTTTTTCTTATTGTTATTTTCATTGATTCTTAATTTATAATTTTTCACAAGTCATCGTTCATGATTTTATTTGATGATAATAAATAATAAATATTATACGTAAGCATTTATTGATAAAGGTATGTTGTAACGTTAGGTATTTTTTGAATTTTTTCCACATACCAGAAGTCCTCATTAATATTTGGTTTTTCTCTATTACTTGTTCTTCTGCTATTTAGACTTCTGTGAAGTAGTACGCCCATCTTTCTCTTGTTTCTTAGGTGCTTCTTGGGCTCTTGTAAGTTTTTGAAACACAATATCTCGTCTCTTCTCGCACTTCCTTCACTTTTGATTTGTTGCGTGTATTTTTTTCATTTTTCGTTTTATTTTTCCCTTGTTATCCGTAGTTGGTCTGCTTTGTGTCTATATCCAATTTTAGTTAATGATGATTCTCTGAATGTTTTCTCTTCTGGATGTCTTCTATATCTTGGATTTCAGGGTTTTCGAAGTTTCCCAATCCTGCTTTTACTACACTTTTATATACATATTTGTAAGGTTTCTTGGATCTTTTAATTGGGCCAAATTTTGGTCATAATAGCCTTTTATGCTAATTTTCATCTTTGCTCGTCAAAGCTGGTGATTTGATGCAAGATGCAAGGTTCTAATTTTGAATTTTTGTTTCTCATAAATAAAGAAGTATTTAACAATATTAAAGTTTCTAACGACCGTTTTTCAACTAAATTTTATCCAAAACTATTCTTAAGATCCAAGTGACAGTTTCAAATAATCAATCTATATTCGAAAGAGAATATGACACAGGCAAATACTATATATCTAGGTCTAGGCAAATAGCTTTAAGTATTATTTATAAGGGGTTTGGTGTTCTTTTCAAGAAAAACAAGACATACCAAACACAAAACTGGATATAAATAAGTGAACATCACTAACATAAGTATTAGAAAGCTATTTGCCCAGATATACAGTATTTATCTGAAAAAATTGCCTAGGTATGACATATATATTATATTAAATATAATATAATATATTATATACAAGTAAATAATAAAACTGTGAGTGTAAACTAATCATAATATTGATAGCAAGACCTCATTACAAAAGGAAGTTTTTGCCTTTCTAATGGAATCATATGTTCATATTTCAATTGTTTCTCTGCAGTTGACAAAAAAAACCTAAAATACAACAATAGTGAAATGCATGGAGTGATAACAAGGACACTGTAAACCACATCAAACAACATAGTAACTCATCATTCTCATCAAACAACACCATAACTCATTCCAAATTGTTATTTTACTGAAAAAAGTAAAAAAAAATCATTAAAAAAATGTAAGCAACAGAAAAATAATCTAAGCATCATACCTGGAATAAAAGATTTGTATTGTATTTCTTCTTCCTCAAATAACAATTTGCTGTATGATATCAATCAGTCTAATTCATGGATTAGTGTTCCAATTCATTTAATTGGTACAAGGAAAAACGATTTTTCAAAGTTACAATACCTTTGTCGTAAGAACTTTAAGTTTTTATATATTCGTCCATAAGAATTAATAAGTTCTTACTGACACTACAGATTTATGCTACAATCCATAAGAATTAGCCCGTAAGTTTCACTTTCTATAATTAAAATGTGCAACAAATTCAGGCTTTTCGATTTCAACTGTATTCATATAAAATTTAAGATTTTATATGAAACCTCAATTCTTACAATAAAGATTATTATTTAACTATTATAAAAATTGGATTAGAAGATCTATACAAAAAATGTACAAATAACAAAAGTGGCAAATAGTTTGACTTATTTATTTTTATCATAAATATGATAAATCATACTTAAATTTTAATACATATAAGTAAATATTAAATATTTTTTTAAATTATCGTGTCATTTCTGTTACAGAAAAAGTAAATCTCCAACAGTAAACATAATTAAGTTTTCAATTCACACTAAAAAATAAATAAAAATTTCTGTTTATATGCAATTTCATATCTATGTTTTGGATTGAATATAATCGAAAATATAATTGAAACTGTATGTAAATGTGGGTGTAGTATATCAGGCACTATAAGAATTTTTTGATATTTGCTGCTTTCATATGGCGTGGATTTATCTTCACCTTAAGTTGCTGTATCAAGTCGAAAATTTTCAGAGAAGGTCCAACTTTGCCACCAGTGAAATCTAATATGTCTTCTTTGCTAAGATTTAGTAAGATTTTACCATCCACTTTCTGCAAACAAAATATGAAGTATTTAATACAAATCGTCACATCAAATTCAACATATTTAAATTTATTAATTTCTTTTTTTTAATTCTCCATCTTAAATATATTTGATATGTGTATAACAATTATTCTGAGTATTATTATAAAACTTCACATACAATACAAACCTGTTTACTAAAATTATCGCAATAATTTGCACAATCATTAACACGTAAAAATTGAGCTACATCGAAAACGTTCCATTCTTCTGGACAAAGTTCACTGGAATCACACGATCCACCACTACTGTCTACAAGTCGAGGTATAAGTTTTGTACTTGTGTTATTACTAGACTGTAACAAAAAATATGAATATTTAAAATATTAAATGAGGAAGCATTTTTACATTTATGTAGGAAGTGGCTTTACGTTCGGGTGGAGGATTTGGTTCTGATGATACTGGTAAATTTTGGTCAGGGCCGGCAGGTTCTTGACCTGTTTCTGGTTCTTGAACATCAACATCAATTTCAGTTTCAGTTTCCATTCTTACAGGCTCCTCTGGCATACGTTCATCTGGTTTGATTGTTTTCGGTAAAGGCGCTTTTGGTGGACTTTCTTTTATTTTCTTTTTTCTTCCACGTTTTTTCATTCCTAAAATAATTAATAGTTACATCATGTACAAACGTTGTAATGATAATTAAGTTTTATTTTTTTATTAAGTAAAAGTAGTTACCTTTAGGTGGTGTTAATACTTTTGGTATTTGCTTGGGAACAACTCGGGGTCCTTCAAGTTTATGTCCAATACTTTGACACCAACTTACTGGATAAATGTCCGGACTTTCACAATCCAACCATTGATCATATTCCTCTTCCCAACCATCAAAATGTACTTTTAATAATCGCCCCACAACTTTTGCTATTGTAGCAACACAAACAAGTCTTGGATCCATAAGATCGGCAGCCTCAATTTTCATTCCCTCTTTAAAACCATGCTGAGGTACATAGTGATTAATAAGACTTGAAGTAACGGGAATATTATTACTGTCACTGAGGTAGGTGTTCCATGTAAATGTTTGAGTATCATAGCCCTTTGGTGGAGTCAAAGGAATGTTATTTCTTTCACAAAAACCAACAGGAAAAATGCATGGTGAACTGACGTGATAACAAAACCAATCTGCACCAGTAGCATCGGATTCGTAGGTATCTATTCGAATCATAATATAGCCGCAATTTAATACATCCATAACTGTTGCCACACATATTGAACTTAAATTGAGTGGATCTATTGCTTCTAGTTTCATTCCTATACAAAATCCAGGTAGTGAACTGATGTCTTTTGATCCCACTTGGACTGGGTTAAATAGTTCCTCTGTTGCGTCATCTTCATCAAAAATTCCCTCATGAATTTTTTCCAAATAGTTAATTGGTGCTACTAAATGGTGTCCAACCTGTTATAATATTTGTATCAGCTTCTTACAATATTTTAATTTCTTATAAATTAATTAATTTCCAGTAATTTTCTTTTTTATTGTGCTAATTTATTCAAATATTATGTATCAAATGAAAGCTTCAGTAGTAGCCATGTATTTTCCAAGCATTTTAAAAACAATTAAACTACTTAATAAAAATATCAATTACAGGCCTTATTACATTACTGTCCTACATAGGAAAATTATTTGAGAAGATGGTCAGAATGGAAATTTTCTGCTTAATTGTATATAATAATATTGTATGAAAAATAAAACTTACTTTTTTTGCCCAACCTACTGGATGTAGTAGAGGTGAATCTTCATGACACCAAAATCCCGCATCTTCTGGAGGCATATCATAATACTTCACATTCAATCTCTTTCCAACGATTTTATGAACCATTGCAACTTTAACCTGAGAAATCCTATTCTTATCAACAACTTCAAGGTTAAGGCCACATTGAAAACGTGATTTCAAACAATCGGTAATTTTATTGCTGTAGTTTGAAGGTAGCGTTCTTGCTCCTGTCAATCGTTTTCGCAAAAACTCTTTCCAATCGCTATATTTATCTTCAATGGTTTTTGGTGGTATCAAGGGCTTTCCCCTTGTGGCACACCAGCCAACGGGATGTACCTGACTTGAACACACGGACACCCAAAAATCTTTGGATGCATTGGTTCCAAAACCTTCATATCGCAGTAGTGCTTTATAACCGATAATCTTCATTACAGTAGCCACCCAGAACGAATCGGGGAAGGCTTCTGATATGTTATCGCAGTCTGTATTTTCAACTTCCACTTTCATGCCTGGCAATATGCTACCCCAGATATCTGCTAATGGAGCATGTTTAAAGCAGGACACCGAAGCAGCAACAAAATAGTCTTCTCCAAGCTGACTATCCCAATCGAATGTATTGGCAAGTTCGGCAGGTTTTCTACGAATTAAGGGTAAATTATCATCTATGGTTGGTAATACTGGAGGTGGTGGAAGCTGAGGCAATGGTTGATCTGATATTAAATCTGAGAAATCTTCTTGAACTTCCATTTTAAAACGATGATCTGCATATTGTTTAGCGTCGGGTGCAGTTTGCATAGCCTGTGGCAATGGTTCTGGTATTAAACCGCTGTAGCCTCTTGCACAAGCCATGCTACAAAATCTTCGTTCTCTTGTATAAAAGGCATGTTTTACACCAATTGCTCCACATTTTTCACACACAGCTGGAACAATAAACAATTTCATTAAAATTTATTAACTACAATTGATACAAAATTGGTTGTACAAAATTATTTGCAATTTATGATAACATATTCCAAAGTAATCAACACTTAATGTACATGCAAATCAAATTATATATAATGATGAGTTCAAAGGATAAATCATCACTGGTGTTTGCATTTGTTACAAAATGATTTTTTTTATAATTTTGATATTAGTACACTTAAAATTATATAAATTATTGTCCATATATTGTTTATATTCGATCAATATTCGTTTATGAAAAGTTGTAATATTAAAGCTTAAAGCCTAGGTTAATATTTCTACCAACCAAATAATGTGTATTCATTTATGATTTTTTTCAGAATATGCACCACAGATTTAATAGTAATAAAAACATGTGGTATTCCCAGCTTAAATCTAATAATTTGAATCCTAGCAATAAAACCACTAGTGATAAAGCTACCTGGCTCAAGGTGTAATTACAAAATCAACATGATCACTGTTACAAGTTGTATCAATACTTACTGGCCAAAAATAAATAAATCAATTTAGAATGTTTGTATTCAATAAGTGAAAAATAAATATTTCAATAATTTTTATATGACACAAACCTAATGGATAACGTAACAAACAACAGTTTTAGTTCTTACCTATACCATCTTTCTGTATTGGAATAACGGAAGGGTCTGTATTACTTTGGTATGCAATTGGTGTTTTCAATACAAGTCCAGGATGTTTAACAGGTTTGATTTTTCGTGTGGGACATGGTAATGTTTGTGTTGCGGTTGTTATCATGTAGACTGGCTGTGAACTATCATCATCAATGTAACTACCATTACTGTCATGTTTAATATCAACAATCGGCATCATATCCAAACCATCCATTGTCTAAAAATTTTGTAATAACATCTAAAATATTTAAAGTACAAGCCTACCATTGATGAATGATGAATATTTTGAATATCATCGATTGATTGATTAGATGTGCTGTGATGTGAAGGTGTATAATATGGACTATCATTATCTAATATAAGTTCACCACTATCATTGGAAATTAATCCCAAGGACATATCAGGAGTTGTCTGTCCTGCTCCCATCCATACCATGCCCATTTCAGCAACACCTGGCATTGTATACACTGAAATTAAAATATATAAAAATTTATATACAACACAAAAACACATGAATGAATGTACTAACCACAATATTCATTTGGATCAGATTTAATTAACAAGTTACTTACTTTTTTAATTTATCGCAAATCATATTAAATATTTATAAAATTTATTGACTATTTTACAAATACTGTATACAAAGGGCAACGAAATTCAGACTGCATGCATATTGTAAAAAAAAAACAAAATATGTATATAATGTAAACGTATTTATACAGTACCATTCATTTCGATCGTAGTATCTAATAGTGTTATATAAATTTGTAAACGTTATGCATATTAATTTATAATTCGTTTGGAAAATATCGCCAATATAACGACTTGAACGAATACTTCCCAAGCGACAGCATCGCTAGTGCTTTTGTTGTAACCGGACGTACCAACATGACCGCTGAGCATGAAACATCCCTAAATCGAACTAACGTGCGAGGTCACAATTAATTTTTTTTATATATATAATCATTATTAAGATGACACGCAAAAAAATCATTCGTTAGAGATAAGTGTTTTCATTTAATTATATTGTATTCTAACACCGAACATTCACTGTAGTGTAAATCGAACTTTGGGAGCAGCACGAACGTTGCACGTTGGGACACTTTAAAACTAGATACCTGTAGAGATTTCGAAATTATGGACTGCAAAGAAATTCAAATACCAGTTCCATGGGGCCACGTTGCAGGTATTTATTGTACTTGATTATTTTATCAGAAATTCGAAACCAAAATATGTGTAAATTTATGGCGGGAAACAATATTATTTGAATATTTATGACGTCATTTCATGTTGTGAAATTGTAATTGTTCAAAGGTTAATTAAATAAATTGGTCACTTATAAATGCTAGAATAAGTGGCATTTTTATAAATTAAAATACATTATTTTTTCCCCGAGGAAAGTAAACATTTTTCCTTACCTTGGAATGTAATTTTGATCTAATAATAAAAATGAAAATTCTTTTTTCAATAAACAGACAAATAGGCGACTGCAGCTCATTAATTATAATTATTAAATACAACTAATATGATTACATTTTTGTAGGTAAATTATGGGGTGATGAAAAAAACGAAGCAGTTTTAACATTTCATGGACTTATGGATAATGCAAGCTCATTCGATAATTTAATACCATTGCTGCCAAACTCATTTTATTACATATGTATCGACTTACCTGGGCATGGACGTTCAAGCCATTTTCCACCAAAGTTACCAATTCACAGCACTGATAACATTATAGTTTACAAAGTCGTTGCTGAATATTTCCGGAGAAGCAAATATGTTATATTGGGCCACAGCTATGGAGGACAACTAGGCATTATGTTCACACAACTTTATCCACACTTTGTATCCAAATTAATTATGCTAGACACTTTCTACTTATTTCCGTCCTATCCAGCTGTTTATATGAATAATCTAGTTGAATCTTATAATCTCTTATTTAAAACACTGGACCAAACAAATGAAAGCAAACCTGTGTATACTTATGAAGGGGCATTAAACAAAATACTCACGCAAAGAAGCTATGGAAAGTTAACGAAAAAATCTGCAGAACCTATACTGAAAAGGATGATTGAACCGATAGGAGAGGATAAATATATATTTACGGTCGACCAACGATTAAAACGTTTTCAAAATCCCAGTGCAAATTTCACTTATTTGATCGACATTTTCGAGAAAAGGCCGGTAAAATGCCCAGTTTTAATAATACTGGCATCGAAAAGTAAAGCACAAACTGTATTCTTCAGACCATTGCACCAACATTATAAAAAAATGAAATTTATTATAAAAGTTGTAGATGGTGACCATGATGTACATAACACACACTCTGAAAAGGTTGCCCCAATCATAACGAAATTTTTATTAAAGAGAAAAAGTAAACTTTAAACTATTCATCATGTGATTACAATGATTTATTAAATATACAATTTTTTTTTTATTGAATTATTTTATATTAATTGTACCTAACTAAGTATTACAACAAATTTTTAATAAACCTCTGTGCTGTTTTACATTGATTTTTAATACTGACCCTTGATATACAACTTCACTATTTGGAAAGAGCGAACAAGCACAATTATAATGTGTACTTTTGAAAGTATCAAATTTGATATCTTGATTATATACCAATTCAAACCAGTACAAAATTCCATTGGCTTTGCCATCAAAAATGATAGGAATGTCGCATTGTATGAATTGAGGACTTTCATCTTTTTGAAAGACATTTGATATTAGCATTGGGTGGGATAAATTTTTTCGTGGAAATTTTAAATCAATAACCCATTGTTCCAGAATCTAAAAGAAACCATAAAATTTATACTGTTTTGGAACCTCATACTAGTCTCATTTTTATGATAATAATTTTATTCCAAATAATACTTAAAATTATATTTTTTTATTAAACTCAGTTTAAAGTTAAGGGAAATTGGTGCAACCCCGCCCTTATGGACCCTTAAAGAGTCCTGATTAATAAATAATCAGTTTGCTAAATTAAATTGAAGTTAGAAACTTACCGAATATTCATTCATATGCTTAGCAATTTCATATCCCAAAAGATTTGCATCGTCGACTTTATTATAGTAATCCAAATATTCTGATTCGACGACTTGAGCATATATATTAACCAACTGTGGATATATTAAACCATTTGGCTTCAAACAATTTTGATATAATTCAAAATTAATGGAATTTTTTTCATTAATTGTTCCATTTTCTGATACAGGATTAATCAAAATTACATCAACTAATATATTACACTCCAATAAATGTTCTAAATCATCCGATTTTAATATAACAACGTTATCTACATTTATATTATTGATCAAACATACATGTTTGAAAAATACTTCATCAATTTCACTGTTTACAGTACAGTAACACTTACTTCCTTTTTTAGCCAGGATAAATCCAACTAAAGGAAATGAATTTAAATCTAATATTCTAATGTTATCAAACGCCTCGGATAATTTTTCAAGCTCGTGAACTAAAATTTCATCATTTAAAAAAGATATAATTTCAGGTGATACTTTAAAACAATATTTACAAGGACCTATTTCATCTAAAATTTTTATTGTCAACCGGTCATCTATACAGGACATACTTAACTCAATATCTTCTCCTATGTTTAATCGATAGGGATGATCAAGATATACAACAGCTTGCTCCCAGCATTTAACGTTATCTTTTTGTGGATCAGTTGTAATTGTATTATTATTTTGTAAATGTAAATCAAACCATATAACAAATGCATCAATTTCTCCACATTCAGTGCTTTGTAATGAAAATTGATGAGTTAAATTTTTATTGTAATAAATATTTTTTAACTGATCCAAATTATGAAAATCAACAGTTATGACTTTTACAGTATTTGTAACTTTTTTAACTTGTAAATTTTGTAAATTATCAGCTTCATAAGGCTCGTTAACAAATTGAGTCAAACATAAGTTTTTGCAATCCAATAAATTTAATTTACCTACAAATTTATGCCTTTTTAAAATATTTGTACATTCGATACCCGTTACATAAACACTAGCACTTCCAGGAATAATTCGGGCATCTTTCTTTAATAAATTATCCCAAGCATGTATTACTGTTTCTAAAACATGTTCACCAAAAAGTGCTGCATCAAAAATTTCCATAATCAACAGATCTGCACGTCCATTTATGTCCATAGATACTAAATCTGTAGAATTTTTATTTAATAATTTAATTTGAGATTCATATTCTTCAAATATACTCTTAGCTATAAATGTAAATGTTTTCGATTGTTCAATAGCATAAATATTATCTATGTGTGTATTGTTTGAAGCAAAAAGGCTCAATATACCACATCCTGCACCAATGTCCAAAACTTTCATTTTTTCTCGAAATATAGTTGTTGTTATTGCATCATAGTACGCTTTGTTACGTTTATAATCGTTTAACATGCGGAAATGCCATCTAGGTACTAAATTCAACTTTACCGTAAACAAATTTTTTTCTGCAGGCAAAAAGTCTTTATTCAAGTTACAGGCCAGCTTTAAATAAGTTTTTGCTTCTTCATTTTGATTTATTCTACATAAAAAAAAGATTAATATGTTGAATCAATAAAAATGCAAATCTACCTAATTAAATGAGCCCCAAAGTTGTTGAGTATTTCACAGCTCGTTGGAAAATAATGAAGTGCTTGCAAATAACACTTGCATAAATTTTCTATTTGATTACGATTTTCCAATTCATTACACCAACTGCACAGAATTTCACAAAACTCAATTTCATGTTCTTCGCTATCACATGACAATAATTCAAAATACACTAAATAGTGTGCAAAGGATCTTCCAAAATTCTTTTCTAATTTGTAAAGTTTAACTTTGTGTAATGAATCTAATCCAATTTTCAATTTCAAATTTTCATCCATATTTTTAGGCTAGAAATATCAACGAATGTCAAAATATTGCTTACTTCAGGGGTATACATTAGCGTAACATGCAGCATATTAGGCGTTTTTTTTTATAAATTTATTGTCAATCGAGATATTTATTTCGTATTAATTAATTATTTTTCACCATTTTACGAGGTAAGAAAAATATTGCATTTATGTTTAAAACTATATTTGAACTAATAATTTAAAAGTACTTGCCAATCTACTATGTTTTCATATACGCCACTGAATGTTTACTTGAACCGCCATCTCTTATGGGCGGAATGACGCAAATGTCGCCAACTGCCGCTATTTTAACAGCATAACCAACTATTCCACATAATTCAAAAGATTGGTATAACTGCAGCGGCATCTTCGGTGATTTTGAAAATTGTATGCCCCAGTTTACCATAAATATTTTTAATCGTTAAATGTAGTTTAAATTACATTCAATTATTCAATTTTAATAAATATAGCATATGGAAGGTTTTTAAGGCAATATAGAAAATATTTGGTAATACTGTCCTCTAGTGATGCTATGTAATTTAGTAATTACTAAACACAGTTTACATGTACATATTATGTATAAATAATGTTCTTTAACATAGTATTTGTGTGATAAGTACTTTGAATTAAAGTTTTGTTGATAAGATTTTATCGCTGACGTTTTAATACACTACACATCTTCAAAAAATATGGATGGGGAAATTAAGAATAAAAGTTGGAAAATGTGGTTTCCAATAATAATAAATTTGTTGATGTCTGTTGTAGCTTATGTAGTTACAGTCAGATTAATTCCAAAACTAAAAGACATGTTTATAAAAGCAAATCTTTTTGGCATAGATATGAGTAAAAGGACTAGTGATAAAGTGTAGGTTATGTTTTCTTTTTAAAGCATTTATAACACAAATGATTTGTAGGCCTGAAGCTGTAGGTGTTGTCTCCGGATGTATATTTCTAATAACGTTGTTTATATTTATTCCGATTCCATTTAGTCATTCGTTATTTAATGGGCATTTTCCACATGATGAGGTGGGTAGTATATAATGCAAACCTAACATAATCACATAAATAGTTTGTAGAGTTAATTGCTGCCTTATTATCAATCTGCTGCATGTTGCTGCTGGGTTTTGCAGATGACGTGTTAGATTTGAGATGGAGACACAAGTTATTATTACCAACAATAGCCTCATTACCATTATTGATGGTTTATTATGTCAATTTTAATTCAACTACAATTATAGTTCCGAAACCGTTACGAGAAATGTTTGGAATCTCATTAAATTTAGGTTTTCTATATTACATATATATGGGCATGTTGGCAGTATTTTGTACGAATGCAATAAATATTTTGGCTGGAATTAATGGTCTGGAAGTTGGTCAGAGTATTGTCATAGCCATTTCTATTGCAATTTTTAATTTTATCGAATTATCTGGGGATCTATGGAAGGCTCATCAATTCAGTTTATATTTCATGTTGCCGTACATATCCACTTCGTTTGCACTACTGAAGCATAATTGGTAAGTAATTGTATTTAATTTGATGGGTGTATACAATTTTTGTATGTAATAAATTTTATTAATATTAAAAATATAAACAATTATGAAATAGTAATGGTTGCAATTACAAAAAAAGACCTAATATCACAGATTATAATATATGTTTATTTTTATTACTGCATTAAATAATAAATTACCGTTTAAAATAATATTTGCGAGTTGTTAATCACGTTAATATTAGTTATATTGCACATTATGTGTTCACCCGTATCAAATAATATTCTGATGATAGAAAACAATTAAAATAAGTAATAATTAATTTATTAGTTAACACAGCAATAGTTGTACAGAGTTTTGATTATTCGTAATAATCCATTTTTGAAAACATATTAACTAACAAAAAATCATATTTCCAACTATTTTCTTTCACATATATTGGTGCGAAATAGTTTTCATGAAATCTGTGTGCTTTAACTAATTGAGTTTTACCATCTAAATACAACCCATTCTCTATTAAATTTTCAATGTATGAACTATCTATTTTGTTAATGTGCTCCCAAGCTATTGCACTGACTGGGGATTGATTGGCTAAATGATTGATTATTATAGAAGGATCGTTGCAATATTCACAGAACCACCCGCCATAATGGTTCAAATCTCCAATAATCAAACTTTTACTACTTAAATTTGAGAGAGTTTTATTGCTGTTTAAGTATATTAAATCATCATTCAACGTTTCACACAAATAATGAACAGTACACGCACTACCACTTAATAATGTTTTTGATGGGTGTATCCAGAAAAATCCATAAACAGAATATTTCAATCTAAAATTAATAGGTTCCGGCCAATCGTTATAAAATTTAAAAAATGTCATCCCTAAACTATTTGGTATTTCATGTAAACTACTTGTTAAAATAATATCATCATCTTCAATGTTAGTTATCACATTTTTAATAGTTGTCCATAACATTTTAACATCAATATTATATAAATACAAAATTTTCCTATGAAAAGGTTTTAAATATCTATTATTCAACCGATTCTCTAAAAAATTTGAGTTATTTTCGTATAATACAAATAAATCTACACAGTCTTTTAATTCGTTCACTCTAATATCAGTTAAGACTTCTGAATATTCGTTGACTTCAATTATGTATATGACTCTTCGTTCATATTTTCTTGGCCCCTTTATGGATATAGTTTTACGGTAGGATAAGAAAGCCCGCCATATGACTTCTGGTTGCCCACAATCATTGCCATGCCATCCCGGCAGACAAATACACTGCCAATTTACATCGTTCATACGCTTCATGGATTTTAAATCGGTCCCATTGATGTAACATAAACTTGTGTTAAAATCCACATAACTTTCACGTGTATAAAACTTTTTTAATTTAAATTTATTATATTTCGTATGATATGTAATATTAATTGATTGACTTTCATTCTTCGGAGACTTTAAAAATGTAACACTGCGAGGGGTTAAATTGTTTTTTTGATCAATTTGTAAGTAAAAGTATGATGCAACCAGAAGAACTTGAAAAAGGAGTAGTATCCATATGGATATTCTCTTGAAATTTAACCGAAAACTATGCATTGATCTATTATATCTTCACATTTTCACGGATTTTTGTACATAACCTCACTTTTATTTTAGAAACTTTGGCATTATAATCGAGCTTAATTTAAACAATATCGTATTTTGATGTAATGATTTTATTTATATGCTGCGTTATTAACAACATTGTTTGTTCAAGAAGTTTATAGCCACCGCCCAAACTATTTTTAAATTCTAGAATGAAATTAGTTACATATGAATCATTTTAGTTTGGCAGCTCCGCCAACCTTTTCAAATTCAAATTCAAATTCTGTTACTAGGAAAAGGAAAAAGTCTGGAATATACAGACTGTTAAAAATTAAATATACAGGTGTTACAGTTTTAACATAAATTAGTAGCAATTAATATTAATGTTCACGGTATAATTGGTTGGTAACTCTTAGTTTGAGTAAAAAATAATGAAATACTTTATATTTGATCGAATATTTTTAATACTTACGAAGCACTAACTGTTTAATTCCATTAATTATATAAAATAATAACTGTTCATCATATTTTTTGATTTTTAACTTATATTTGTATATAGTAATATAAAATTTTTGTTTTAGGTATCCATCCAAAGTTTTCGTGGGAGACACATTTTGTTACTTATCAGGAATGACATTTGCTGTTGTTGGTATTTTAGGCCATTTTAGCAAAACAACATTGTTATTTTTCATTCCACAAGTTTTTAATTTTTTATACTCGGTGCCACAGTTGTTTCACTTAGTTCCATGTCCTAGACATCGATTGCCAAAATTTAATTCCAAAACTAACAAACTAGAAATAAGTACAACTGTTTTTCGTTATTCCGACTTAAATATCTTGGGTAAATTTATCATCAAAATATTCAAAATGTTCCGTTTGGTGCAGTGGAATGAAAAAGAAGGCTGCGTAGTGACAAATAATCTAACGCTGATTAATTTTATTTTATTGTTTTTTGGACCTTTACACGAAGCAAAGCTAACTATTATTTTAATAGGAATTCAAATTTTATGCACCGGTTTAGCATTTGTGATACGATATCCATTGGCTCATGTGTTTTATGACAATTGATATTGAAAATGATCTTTGTTTATCTAGTCTCCTTATGAAAAATGAAATAACTACGGAAAATATACCTGAAAATAATTAATAATTTATATAGAATTTATGTTGTAAAACCCAACATTTTACATATTTTTATAATACACATAGAAAAAGAAATTTTATTTTAGAATAAAGAAATTTGATTATAAAACTGTTTTATTCAATACAAATAATTATTTAAATTGACAGCAGGCATCTGGATTTTTATGTAAAAACTCGTTCAAAATACCGAATCAAATTGTCATTGTCAATTTTATACTTTGACAATGGATGAAGAAAAAGGTGAAGGTGGAGAAGGTCAAGAAAAATATCCTTATGGAGTAAGTAACACTGATAAGAAAATACTCTGTATGTGTACTATTTCTTATGTAAAATTAGGAATATGAAGGGGGAAGAGATGATCAATTGGATCGTCATGGATTTGGAAGTGCTTTACTACCAAATGGTGACATTTACGAAGGTAACTATTATCATGGAAAACGACTAGGAAAAGGATTGTATTGTTTTCGAAATGGTGCTAGATACGAAGGAGACTGGAGAAAAGGTAAAATATTAACATTTAAACTCTTATTCGAGAACATATTTAAAGGATTGAAACATGGACAAGGGCAATTTTTGTATCCCGATGGTAGTCGATATATTGGAGAATGGAGGAAAGATTTGAAACACGGCCAAGGAATATACTATTACATAAATGGGGATACATACGAAGGTGCTTGGTATAAAGGATGGAGGCATGGTCTAGGAACGTATACTTATTCGAATTGTATTACTCATTATGGTTCGTGTGCTTCGTGTCCACATTTCATGGAAATTTATCTTATTTAAATTGTGTAGGGATGTGGAAGGAAGGAAGGATGGAAGGACCTGGTATTATAAACTATCCCGGTTATCAGTACCATGGTAGTTTTGATAAAAATTTACCGAAAGGTCCAGGTTGTTTTACATTTGATCTTAAATGGATGCAACATGGTTTTTATATTAATATGAGAGATCCTGCCTTTGATTATGTAGGTGCTGAGGAATTAGCGCTCGAAGAGACTAAAGAGCCTGGTAAAATTTAACATACGCTAAAAAATTGTAATTTTAATTTTATGTACATTTTGTTACAGAACAAGAAGATAAAAGTAATCCAAGAGGTATTGTTCCAATATGGCGTGCAAGGTCAATAACCGATTATAAACCTGAATTGCTGCCACCTGAACCAGTTCCATTAAATATTAAAGATTCAATGGATTCATTGATTGATATAATTGATTATTTGCAACAGCAATATGGTAGGGATATTTTCGCAGGTGAAGGTGAAGCCCCTGTTCTAGAAGAGGGAACTTAAAAAAAAACTGATTTTGTACGTTTATTTTTTTGTAAAATGTATTTCATAAACTTATCTTACATTAACAATGCCATAATAAATTACATTATTTGGATACATTTTGTTCAATTTTCGAAATAACATCGTTCAAAATTATCACATTATCCTAACATTTATCTATTGGAACCGGAGGTCAACATGTTTATTAGGGCAACTTTTTCCTTATCTTTCTTCCGTACGACTTCCACACATCTATTTCTCCATGTACTTTTCCTTAACTTTATTGGTCTACTACCAACATAACGTCCTAAAAAAATGAGATAAATTCAGAACTGGGCATTAAGTTAAAGCCGAAAAAATTTAAACAATATTTTGTTCATTTTAAATGGACAAACAGATTTTATTATGGAGACTGACCTATCGACACCAACCCAGAATATGAAAGTAATGGTTTGCGGAACATAAAAACACAACTTCGTTTGAGACAATTAAATTAATCACAAAAATGTTTCAACAATATTTCATACAGAATCTAAATAGCCAAATGTAGAAATGATGAATATTGGTTAATTCGAAAGGTCTTTTGGTATGACTTTGACCACGCTTTGGATGATGGAGATAATGCATAGAAATGCAGCGATGGTACAACCAGAGCGTCATTTCTGTGTCGACCGCCGTCGAGTAAATAAAGCGCCAGAGCGGAGACGCTTCGTACTAAACACCAGCAACAGGTTAGTGCATTTAAGATTTTAAACTGTTTGTTTTGTTTTGTGAGTGTGTATTTTGATTTATCGAAAATGTTATGATTAAAGACGAGTTAAAAAAAAAAAATTCAAAATCAATATAAAATAATTGAATTCCAACCAATATTTCAATTTATCTTGCGGGGTGACTCGAAAAACTATCACTAAATTTTAACATTAAACAAAGTTTGTATTATTTAATTAGTCATAAATTCTTGGCTGAATTTTTTTTTTGAGCTTTTATATATTATAATATTTATATATGTTATTTTTGTTCATAATTTTAAATACTTTTATTACATATTAATGTTATTTAATTTGATTGAAAGCTCCAGAAAAGGGATGAGTAACATCATATTAAGTAAGAAAATGGAAAACAATACTTACGCTTATCAGGCAAAATTTTTAATTATCATAGACTCTATGACATAGAGCGATATATCCAAATAAGGAACTAAGTTTTTCCGGTTTAAATTTATACATATTGCGATTTCGGAAAGTGTTGAATAATTCACGGATATGATGAATGTAATATTATAAATGAAACCAATAACGAAAAATTGAATCCTATGGTATCAAAACCCTCTAAATCCACTTTTGTGACTTTTTCACAAATTAAGAAAAACTGTATAACTAACTTGTAGCGGTAACACGTGATTTTTTTTCCCCCAAATTGCTATACAGTATTAGATCCTAAAATGACACAGCGGACAAACAATATACTTACAAGAAAGTCACAATTTTGAAAATAAAAGGAAAAAATGGATTTAGTGGGGTTTGAATCCAATTATTGAATTTAATGGAATTTGTAAGTCAATATTGTGGATTGCGTGTATTTTGATTCCGAACAAAGTAGGTTTGAAAAAAGGGAAAGCGTAACAATGAAAAAAAAAACAAAAGAAAACTTTTTATTATTTGAAAAACAACAAGAACGAAATGAAATTAGACTGATAGATCCAGATTTATATTACCCAAAGTTGGAGTTGTAGCTTTGTTTATTCACGTTCTGATTGGCTGGTGTGGATTTAGTGGCGTTTGAAAATTATTTCCAACAGATTTAGTGGAGTTTGAAACTAAGGCAAATTTTAACAGTGAATTCTAAATGGAATTTGTGGGGTTTGACATTTTTAGAATTTACAAATCAGTAGATATTTTCATAAGGATCATGTTATGCTATCTAACTCATATAACATTAAAAATGGATTTAGGGGGTTTTGAAACTAGAGGACTCAATTATTGATTGGGTGCTTGTATATTTAATTTGGCTTCATGACTATAATCAGCTTTTGTTATGAATACAATTATTTGCGTTTTACAGATTTTGTTTTTTTTAACATAGCTTAACCTCTTAAAGCTATTTGATTTATTTCGAATTCGGTAAAATTTCTGAAACTTGTTCTATGGTAACACATTTGTTTCCTTTTTCTTATGAATGTTTCAAAATTAACGTAAAATTAATGCCATGACTTCCCATGGTAGGGATTTTTTATCACATTTTAAGTGCATTTCAAAGGTATTTAACGATATCAACAAAAAAATGCAATTACTGCTCCAATAGTCAATGCACGTTGATTTAAAAATAAACTTCACAAGTGATCAGAACGGCATCAAAACGTTTATAAATAATAGATAATTAAATAAATTTAATTAACGCATTGTTTCCAGGGCACAAAAGCTTAAAAACTCCACCAATACAAACTTTTATTATAAATAAATACGAATTCGTAATAAATATAAAATGATCGAAAATATGTGATGTGTGAAAATTCTGAAAATAAGTGGGTGTTCAAAGCTAGTCAACAGGAGTGGGAATTTATTAATTTACAAATTGTTATAAAAAAAACTGCACACCTAACGCGTTAATAGCCTAACAGCTATTAACGCGGGTCAACAGCTGCGACTGAGGTGATAGAAAAGTGCGGCCCCATTTGAAAGTGAAATAATGTACGGAAAGGGGGAAGTGGTTGAACGTGAAGAAGATAAACGTAGTAAGAAGTTGTAAAGATGAGAGAAGGGGGGATTAATAAAAAGGTACAAAAACAAGAAATATGTGAAATAAAAGACTAATGAACCTAATGATCCAAAATTACCGCCCCAATTTTAGAGTGGTGATACAGGACATCACACTGTAAAAGTGTAAACAAAAATTTTCTACGAGTCTTTGTTCGGGAGATAAAGCATTTTAAATTAAAATTTTTTAAGCTAAAGTTTATCGCATTCAGACCATGGAATTTTTATGCAGGTGGTAGAAAATGAAGATTTTGTGTTGCAGATGGATTTCAGACAATGAGAATTAAAAAAAGAGTCTTTAAACACTTAATCTATGTAAATTAATTTCTT
>JAFFZR010000649.1:7379-28855 GCA_018397195.1 Lethrus apterus
CCTCTTTTGTTTAAATTAAATTAAACAGAAAATAATTAGGAACATGAAAAAATGATAAAATACAGAATGTTCCATTGAAAATAATGAGTTAGAGCCATTATGAAAATAAGTAAATTTCCTTAGTTTTCTTTAACACCCTGTGCAATTCAACATTTAATGTAAGAACATAGTAGTTAGCCATAATTATACATGTATGCATTTCTAAATTCATGGGCCGTAGTCCTTTATTAGTAAAAGAAATATAAATTGGCATCACCGACGAAAATTTATAATATTATGACTTTAAAAGTCAAAATGTATGTAATAATTTACCGCGTACTATTTAAAAAATGAGAAGAAATCTTATATAGTGGTAGCACAATACCCGGCAAAAGAAGACGATTAATTCTCTTATACGTATTCACTAGAAAATTTATTAAGTCTCATGCATTTATATCACTCGCAATAAAATACAATTATCCTCATTCTTTACTAGTGGAAAATATGAAATTTTTATGCAAATATGTAATTCGTTTGGAATTTTCATTATAATTTCAATTTCCTCACAAAAGTACTTTTTATTGAAAGAAAAAAAAACAAAATTTAAACAGTTGAAATAATTTATCAAACATACCTCTGAATAAATTATATATACATTGTTTCTGACACCGTGGACAATGTTTGTGTTAAGTTTTAGATTTAAAATCAACTGTAGCAACAAAAGTAAAGTTAAATTTATTTAGTTCACATTAATCTTAAAAAAATAACTTTCAAGAAGCATCAAATAAAAGCAAAATTAGATCATCAATATTTTGTTTGCTTCGAACGGCTTCTGTATAACTTAATATTGTTCAAAATAAGTTGGATAAAGCAATGGGCGAATTACAAATTACAAATTACTGTCCGTCGAAAAAAAAAATATGAAGGCAAATATTGAAAATTGTCGCGCAATAACTTATAAAAGAAAAGAACATAATAACGATTACTTTTTTAAATTGAACACCATGCATATTTTTATATTTTTAAGTTGCTCTGGTCGCCTGCTATAATTAATTATAAAACAATTTTTGTATAGGATCGCTAGTTAAGGAACAATAATTTCTTGCATTCTGGGTGTTCACGAATTATTCTACAACAGTTAACTTTTTTATTTATAAAGAGATACAAAATTAGTTAAATGGATAAAGTTTAAGTACCTTGCAATGCGCAATTCGCACAATAAATTATAAAACAAAAGAACATCGCGTTGCTAAGATATAAGCATAACGATTAATTTTTTAAATTGAAAACCGGTATATTTTGATATTTTTAATTTGCTCTGGTCGCCTGCTATAATTAACTATAAAACAATTTTTCTCTGGCATCACTAGTTAAGGAGTTAAAAAATAAGGTAATAAAATAACAAAAATCAAAAAACAAAATAACTGTTGTTATCGATCCTCCCTTTGCAACACGTTGTTTTGCAAATGTTTTTCGTCCTTCGGACTGCAACAATATGTCTTATGCATCTCACATCAAAAACAATAAAAGTATTATAAATTATTTATTTATCACTATTATAATAAATAATTAATGAAATTTGCAAAATTATTTTCTCCAAAACTCCTTTAAAAGCTGTTTTAGAGAAAAATTGTCTTATAATTAATTATAGCAGGCAATCAGAGTAACTTAAAAATATAAAATATACAGGATGTTCAGCTTAAAAAATTAATCGTTATGCTTGTATCTTAACAACGCGATGTCCTTTTGTTTTATAACATGTTGCGCGAAATGCGCATTGCAAAGTACTTAAACTTTGCTCATTTAACAAAGTTTGCATCTCTTTAAATAAAAAAGTTAGCTATTGTAGAATGTTCCTGTGAACACTGTATACACAGCGGTGCAAGAAAGACGGACAGAGCTGTAGTATCGTCATTAGTCATCCGTTTTTCAAAATCCAAAAACCGCAATGAATTGTTCAAAACCCGCTATAACCTGGCAGTAAATAATATGTTTTATTTTGAAGTGCCTCTGAGCAACGATTGTCAACTGTTTTCTTAAATTGCAACATAACATTTTTTCAAATTCGACTTTTTTTTCTGAACACAAGCGATATAATAAAATCATATTTTGCTTGAATCCTAGCGGTAAAAATCAATTAAAATATGATCACGGTGAAATGCAATTACGTAAGCCATGAAACAAGGTACCTCGCCGTTATAGATGCAAGATATTGTATATTAACACCACCTGAAAATGTAGAAGACTTGAGACGTCGAATCGTCCAGGCGTGCCGTGAAATTCCGCGAATATTTTTAAATAATGCAACTTCGTGCAAACCTAAGAGATGTGAGGTATGTATTGAGCAAAATAACGATCAATTTGAACAAATATTGTAGAATTAATAAACTGATTTATTATTATGAGTTCTTATAAAAATTAAAAACAATCTATTAATTGTTGATGTGTCATTATTTGTTGCTACCTACAATGTTAGCGTTCTTGGAAAGCAGAGGACACTTGACATTTGTTGTTCATCTGTAACGGGTAGGTAGGTAGGTACCTTGTTTCATGGCTTACTTAATTGCATTTCACTGTGATCACATTTTAATTGATTTTACCGCTAGGATTCAAGCAAAATATGATTTTATTATATTGTTTGTGTTCAGAAAAAAGTCGAATTCGAAAAAAACCAAAAAAAGTTATATCGCCATTTAAAAAAAAAGTTGACATTCGTTGGTCAGAGGCACTTCAAAATAAAACATATTGTTTACTGCCAGGTTATAGCGGGCTTTGAACAATTCAATGCGGTTTTTGGATTTTGAAAATCGGATGACTAATAACCATACTACAGCTCTGTCTGTTTTTGTGCATCGCTCTGTATACACACGAATTACCTTCTAAAATAAGGCCTGTATATTTATTTATTTAATTTACATGTAATTTATACATTAAAAAATATAGGTATATATGGGAAATATATATTGTGGTTCAATCTTTTCGATTACGCCTCTGCGATTTTTCAGTAGATGATAGTAGTACCTTCACCTTGTACTTACCAGCGAATGTGGTTTTTATGCGAAATTGTATGGGGAAATAGGAAATGGAAACCTAGAGGTAAACAACATCCGTCTGATAACGTTTAAGAAAAGCAGGATTTCGCAAAATAAAATTTATTGTATGGCGATAATATTTCCTATAAAATAGTTAATATACAGTTTTCATGATTGAACACGAAGTTATGGAAAATATTAGTAAAAAGTGTACGTAAATTAGTGCAACTTTAAGATTTTCTTTGCAATTTTCTGAAGAAGATTACGCAAATTACACTGTAAAAACTATAGTGAACACGATAAATTTAAAAAATATATGACATTTTTGTTATGTGTCATTATATGAAAGAAAAAATTGGACAGGTGGACTTCTTAGCAACTTTAACCCTGTCTTCTATATCTTTAACACTTTTCGTAGTCATAAGAAGAAGAATACTGCTAAAATATTGTAAACAAATATTATGTGTGTAAGACATGGACGATGCAGATGTAATAAATTTCGGACTAGAAAGAACTTTTGTAAGATTTTGTTATAATTAATAACATTATGAATAGTATACATTTTATTGAGTCATATATTTCAAAGTTATTTTGCATTAATTATGCAGCACATCTGTCTAATAAAATAACTGATCATGAAGTTATCCCAATGCAGTAACAACGACGGTTATTTAGTGACAAAAGTCACATCGAAGTTATAGAAATATGGATGATTTACAATTTTAACTAGATGCCATGGATGATGACAGAGAATGAAGCAGAAGCAGAAATCCTAATCAACACAAGAACAAAGAAATATAATATTGAAGATGCTGCCAATGTTATTGGAATGAAAGTTTCAAATCCTTCAGTTTCAATCAGTGAAATTCAGGACGTATCTGGTATATTCCGGCGGCGGGCTTTATCAGTTTTGAAAAAAACACAAATTTAGAAATATAATATTGAAGATGCTGACAATGTTATTGGAATGAAAGTTTCAAATCCTTCAGTTTTAATCAGTGAAATTGAGGACGAATCTGGTATATCACGGCGGCGGGCTTTATTTTGAAAAAACACAAATTTAGACCTAGAATCGTTTGGACGGATGACGTATATATTAGTAGAACCGGGATTTCTTATAATCACTAAGCCACTACACCAACAATCCCATAATATAACCCCATTTACTCATGATAATATGAACGAACTAAGAGAAAATTTTATTTAGTGTGTTAATTCTGTATCAACGTCTGTTTCAAACCGGACATCGATTTGAATATTCAATATAAAGTCTGTATGAAAATTAAAAATTGACCATACATGTTATATATTGTTGAAAAGGAAATAAAATTCTCTCTTTATTGAAAATTTGACAACGCCATAAAAAAAATTAATCGTGGTTAACCCTAACAATGAAATATTTCTAAAAAATCAAAATAACTATTATAACAAATCAATGAATTTTAATGGGAAAATCGAAAATATAAAAATATACAAGTTGTTCCATTTATAAGATCGAATTGCATTTAATGTGTGAAACATAAAATCCAGAATAAGTGGGGATATATTATTTTAGCTTTTATCTTATTAAAGATGGAAAGAAAATAATCTTCGATGAATAAATGTGGCGGATATAAGATGTTCCATTTGAAATATGATAATGTATCTTGTGATGGATTAAACAAATGATCAGTCAATAGCTCAGAAATATTTTATTCTAATATCCCATTATTTACAACTTTTCTTATTTAACCACAATTATTTTTTTATGAAGGTCTGCAAGTATCAAATTTTTAAGAAAAATCACAATAATTCGGAAACGAAGCACTTTAGAGGAGGAACTCCCACTTAAGAAAATCAACGTAGATTTTAATATGGAACCCGAAAATATAAAACTCTACAGGATATATTAATATTTAAGTGAGCGCAGTAATATCTTGTACAGAAAAAATCCAATATATATAACATTATTTTTATGTAATAAAGGAACTACATACATGGTCTGTTCTATTTGGTAATGTTTGTTGTGTTTAATATGAACTGTGTCATCGAGGAAATGCAAGAGTTTGGGAAACTCTGTATAGTTGTTTTAGGATATTCTCTCTCTTAAAATAAAAATTGTCAAATTAAGTAGGCATGTTGTTGAATATAAACGAGAATCTGGTTATTTTTTCTGTATGTTTCTACGTTTCGAATGATGCTATATGAAAGTGAAAATTGGACAATACAGAAAAAACATAATAGTAAAATAAACGCAATGGAGATGAGGCACTTAAGGAGAATATTAGAAAAACAAAATGGGATAAAACAGGAAATTCAGCAATTAGGGAAATGATTAACTGGGAACCAATAATGAGCAAAATAACAGAGACAAATAAACAGGTATGGGCACCTAATGAGGATAAGTAGAATAACAAGAAAAGTACATGAAACGAAGAATAACAAGAAAAAAAGGAAGACCAAAAATGGATAAAGCAAATAGCAGAGGTGGGAAAAATAAGAGGGAAGAAGAAATGAAAATTACGATAGAAAAGAGTGGAAGAGATGAGTGAATGAAAACCTATAAAATCAACCTGAATTCGACGAATAAAACTGCAAAAGGAAGGAGAAAACATTTCTACGTTTCAGCGTGTTGAAGTGGTATTCTTGGACATTCAAACGGTAGTTGAATGTATCGACAGCATCGACAAAGATATACTGATAATAAAATTACAAAAGGTGTGTCTAAAAAATAAAGTTTTAAAATGGTTTGATTGTTTCTTAAATAAAAGGCCAAGCGTAGTAAATATAGAGCATATCAACAATAAAACGAATTCAGTTTGGTGTGCCTCAAGGGATGTGGATATAAACTTCTTATTCTTCTCTTGAATGATTTGGTAAAAGAAAATGGTATATACTATAAACATTGAACAACTGCTTAAGTGGTAATAATCCAAAAATTAAACATAATAAAATATACACTTCAAGATATTTCAGTACATAAATAGGTACTTTGGACTTTTGATAAATAAGCTTTTATTCTTTTCAAATTCAATTTAAATATATAACAAAAGAAACTGCAAAGAAATAACATGTCATTTCGACAAAGATCGTTTTCAAAGACCTATATTTAGGTCTTTGAAAACGATCTTTGCAGGAAGACAAGTCTCCGCCTTTACAATCCAAAAAATTGTACTCTCACACGAGAAAAACGATGGGAGATCTTCGACAAAATAGAAAAAGAGATCGATCTTTAATATTCACAAATGGCACGCATACAGACTTCTTTTTCTGCATAAATTAAGGAAGATGATCCCGACGGATGCGATGAACAGAATTGGAAGAATACACTCTATTCTAATTCAAGGTAAATGAAAAAAGGCAACTGAAAAAATTCACAATCGAAGAGATATCATGTGACAAATATGTATAGCACAAGATCTAAGGTTGTTTGAGGTTTCCAGTGAGATGAAGTGAAGCAATACGATTTCTAGATTCTTTTAAATGGAATTACAGATTTACATTAGAGAGTTACAGCTTCTCCAGAAGAAGTTCAACTTCTTCTTGTAAAGAAATTCGCTTATTTGATTTCTGCACTATGTAAGCATTTTCGTACGAGGTGTGTAAATTTAAGTAATGAGACTGACAACGTAGCGTTTCATATGGCAACACGGGAAGCACGGGTCATGGAGGAGCGACATGTGGACATGTGATACGCGTTCAGTACGACTAGTACGACTTTGAAATCAATCGAGTCATTTGGTTGTCCGTTGTCGTTTTTCCCGTGAACCCGGTTTTCGTAGTGCATTCTAAAAATGAAAGACATTAATTTCGAGCAACGGTGAGCTATCAGATTTTGCTTGGGCAAAGTGCAACAGAAACTTTTGCAAAACTTCAGCAGGCCTACGGAGACAGCGTTTTGTCAAAAGCCCAGGTTTTTTGGTAGTTTAAGGCATTTTCAAAAGGAAGAGAGTCGATGGGAGATGAGCCTTCAACTGCAAGAACCGATGACAATGTCAACAAAATCCGCGATCTTGTGGGTTCAGATCGTCGGTTGTCGGTTAGAATGATCGGGGAACAGTTGAATACCACACCACCGTTCATCAAGTTTTGAGCAATGAACTGGGAATGAGAACGATCTGAGAACGATTCCAAAAAACCTTTCGCAGGAACAAAAGGACATCAGGAGGGAAAGGTGCCTTGACTTTTTGGAATCGATTGAAATTTTTTTGGAAAGTGTCATTACTGGTGATGAGAGTTGGGTGTTTAAGTATGACCCAGAAACAAAACGCCAGAGCATGGAATGGCACACTTCAGGCTCTCCAAAGAACAAAAAAAGCAAGAATGAGCAAATCAAAGATCAAGAGCATTCTGATTTGTTTCTTTGATAGCCAGGGAATCGTTCACAAAGTCTCTGCCTCAAGGTCAGACAGTTAATCAACATTTTTACCGAGAGGTTCTCGAAAGACTCCGAAAAAGGGTCATGCGTGTGAGACCAAACATCAAAAACAATTGGATCCTGCATCATTACAATGCAACACAGCAATTTCCATAAACGGGTTTTTGGCCAGCAAAAAAATTTCTGTGACTCTTCAGCCTCCTTATTAACCTGACTTGAGTCCTTTTTCCTTTTTCCTCTTCCCAAGATTGAAAATTCATCTGAAGGGATATCATTTTGGGACAATCGAAAACACAATGACTGTAACCGGCCAGCTAAAGGCGCTTCCAATATCCGAGTTCCAGCATTGCTATGAGGAGTGGAAGAACCGTCTCCAACGCTGTGTGACTTCCCAAGGGAATTATTTTGTATTCAAATAAAAATATTTAAATATATCAGTCTCATTACTTAATTTACACACCTGGTAGATATTGTGCAGGAAGACAAGTGTCCGCCATTACAATCTAAAAAATTGTACTCTCACATGAAACTTGAAATAGAAAAAGAGACCGGTTCTTAATATTCACAAGTGGCAGGCATACACACTTCTATTTCTACATAAATTAAGGAAGATGATCCCGACCGATAATTCAAGGTAAATGAGAAAAAGGCAACTGAAAAAATTCACAATCAGAGAGATAGCATATGCCAAATATGTATAGCACAAGATCTAGGTTGTCCGAGGTATCCAGTGAGATGAAGTGGAGCAATGCGACTTCTAGATTCCTTTAAATGGAATTACAGAATTACATTAGAAACATCTTCTCCAGAAGAAGTTCAACTTCTTCTTGTAAAGAAATTCGCTTATTTTATTTCTGCACGATTTTTCTAGTCGTTAACGACCTTTCTTTTGTAAAACAAATTCATAAAGCGCAACCAAGTCACCACAAAAATAATCAAAGCATGCGCAATTTATTTAACATTATGTAAGTTTGTTTCCGCATAACTTGCCTCAAATTATTGTTTATTACTATAAAGATATTTGTGATTTCAAATTATCTTCCCATTTCTGTGCTTGACACTTTTATAACAAGCAAAATTATTACTAATAGAATTTATAGTAACAGTTAATCATCATTGCTAGACATATTCTTAAAGATGAATAGCAAAATTTGAGAGGCCAATTTGAAAACTTTCTGATAGTGTTGCATTAGGCTGATCTTTAAATTAATACTTCTGTCTTGTCAGACACGTTGCGTCTAAAAATAACACCGTACACATTTTGGCATAACTTGTATATGCATTCATTCATATGCGAGTTGAAAATATGTTAGGGCACACGAAGTGATTTACCGTTCGTAAATCCCGTCAACCGATCCTAAATAAACGAGAAAAAATAAATAATCCGGTAAATATAGTAAATATACAATATTTACATTACCCTTGGGTTTGCAAAACCGGCGACATTTTTTCTTTCGTATTCATCCAATCCTGTGATTTATGTCAAGCGTAAATACGCTTGTTGTGACTTGTTAACTATATGGGTTAACAATGTCAGAAGTTATAAATTGCTTTTCTATATTTTAAAAAGATAATGTACACATATTTGTATAAAAATAATTGCTGGAATGAACTTGAAAATAAATTATGAACGGGAGATTGATATTTAATTTATTGATCTGTGGAATATTAATGTCTAGGAAACTTAAATAAACACAACAATTAAAAAATAATCATTATTCAAAAGTGACATTCCAACATTTTTTCTTTTTTCTTATTGAAAAGCATCCAAGGGAGTAAATTCATGTAATGGAGATATCTTCAAGGATTTCTACTTCGCGTATTATAAATATAAGTATAAATTATATAAAGTTAACAAGCGTTCAAAAAATGCCACCATGTGTGTAATTTACAACTTTATAAATGCGGTCTCATAAAAGTAACACGCATTAATACGAATATCAGAAATTTATTACGCTATTCCATAAAATCAAGAGCTTTCTATTCAAACGTTTCATGTTGCTTAAGTTTATTGCATTCTTACTGGTTTAAATAGATTTTCTTCTGATCATGCTGTTGTGACATCGTCTGTAAAAATTAATTCCGTTATTTTGATTTCTTCCATCTTCCAATTTCCCAGCTTAAGCATCTTTTCCTCTAGCATGTTTTAATAATATAGAGAAGAGTAATGGGCTCAGCATGCATGCTTGTGTTAATCCTATTTGAAATTCGTCTTAGTTTTCTATTCTTACAATGTTAGAATTTTTTCCCTACAAATTTTTGTAGATTTCGAAGGCTTTTCGTCTTTGTCAATAATTTTTTCAATGGTTTGTCTACGTGTAAAAATCGGTTGATTTTTTTCTCTCTTTCCTGAATCAGTCTTTTGTCTCTTTCAGTATTTTTTCCTTTAAATCTTTCTCTTAGAATTCTTGTTAAGATTTTCCTTGCCATACTCCGTCTATAATTTCCACTTTCCTGCTTATATCTTTTATATAAAGGAAGAATAATTCCTACGTTCCATTTTTTGGTACTTTTATCTCTATTATACGAGGACTGGAACTTTAATTGTGGCAACACTGATGTTGAAGCGAACCAGACGGAATGAATTATTCGCACGGCTACCACATATTAGTCTATGCCTTATCTATCTTACAATAAATAGACTTTTCCTTCCGAATCGACGCGCATGCGGTATGGCGAGAAAAAGATAGTCTTCTATGAGTTACCGATCTAAACGATTGTGGTCTGTGTTTTCGTCAAGTTCAGAAAAGAGGAACAGCGGAGTTGGTTGAAAATTGAAAGCGCTCGTAGTCGCACAGCAAGACAATGTCATGAAGGTCTTATTGAGGCATGTGGGGAAACAGCATTACCATACCGAACAGTGGGGAGGTCGCCCTAGTGTCAATGAAGAGCAAGTGTTCCAAAGAATCGCCTGGGAATAAGGAAAATTGCATCGCAGTGGGTTCCCCACAACTTGACGGAAATGCAGCAATGGATACGATATGATGCCGTTCAAATTCACTTGGAGCGTTATAATCGTGAAAGAGACGCTTTCTTACGTCGCATTATTACCTAAATTTAAGCGAGAATCCAATGAATGGCGTCATTCCGGGTCATCACACCAAACAAATGTTCGTCCTATCCCCACTAATTTGAAAGTTTTGGTTATTCTTGTGTACGATTGTGATGGAGTCACCCTAATGCATGCCGTACCGCAACTACAGACTGTTAATGCACAATATTACCTTCAGTTTTTGGAACATAGCCTGAGGCCAGCGTTGCGAAGAAAACGACCACATTTTTTGCAAAACCCTCCCATCATGTTGCAGGATAATGCTAGGGCGCACACGGCACGTCCCGTACTTGATCTGTATAATCGCAGGGGTTGAGAAGTACTTTTCTATCCACCATATTCACGGAATTTAAGCCTATATGACTTTGATTTAATCCCAAAAATGAAGGAACCATTACGTGATATTCGATTCCGAACTGTTCCCGAGATCATGCAAGCAATAGATCGCTCCATCAGAACCATCAACAGAACAGACATACTAAAGGCATACTACGACTTCCACATCGCTGGCAACGAGTTGTTGACAATGCAGGAGCGTATATTAAAGGATTATAGTAGTTTCACACATGTATCATTTTTGTATTATTAATAAATAAATAGTTGTCACTATTAAAGTTTCAACCCTCGTAGTTCCGCTTAAAAGACTTCACTTCACCATGTTTTTCCACTCTCACTCCCTAAGCTTGAAGAACTTTACGTGACTGAGAGGGACTATTGGTTGCGACCATGGCCGTTTTACGGCCTATTCCAGCATTTGCTGCAAGAATTACGGAAATGTTGAAAACCTAAGCAGAAGGCTAAGTCAAAGAAACATAGCAAACATTTATCTGCGATATAATTTTCCACTGTCCCCTACTACGACTTGAATATTACACCTTGAGAATACTAGCTTAATGACCAAGTCACTATATCAATCATTCATTAACTCCTTTTGTTTCCATTTCATCCATTTTATCATTTTTACTCGTGCCTTTTTAAATTCAATTTCTCAATCGTGTTTTCTATTTCATCTTTTGTTACCTATTTCTTATTTCCTCGTGCCTGTTTCAGTTCTACCTTATTTTCTTAATGTATTACTGAATCCCTCCAATCATCATCTAGTTCTATTAATTCTATGAAATATTGGTTGCCATCTCTCCTATTTTATTTTTTCTATTTTTTATTGTATATAATTTCTTTTTCTTTGTGGTTTAGGAGTACTATAGAAAGGTTATTGATTTTGTATAAAATTTCCTTCATTTTGTTTCAAAATTCTTTCTTATTTTAATTTTAACTTCCTGCGTAACTTCTTCATAATTTTCCTGCCTGACTGCCTTATTCTTCGTTCGTTTGTGCCTTTAGATGTCGTGCAAATATCTATTGGTGTTTCTATAATACTGTCTATTAGACGTTCTCATTTCCTTTCTGCTCCTTCCTAACATCTTCTAATAATCTGGTTCTTAACGATATTTAGCATTTTATCAAAGTACAAATTCTCCTAGATTAAATCTTTATAATTTATACAATTTTTCTTATTTAATTTTGTTTATTTATTTCTCTATATATTAATTCTATTTACACTAATTTCTGTTTGTCTTGTAATGTTAACATCACTAACATATTTCCACTTTTTTTCTTTGGTATTTAAATACTAAGCTATTAATAATTCTTTTCGCCTGCTGGATGCTTTCCTCGTATATGTAATGTCTTTGTGTTTGAAGTGGTTACTTAAAATTGCTGAATCGTTTTCTACGTACCATTTTACAATTCTTCCTCCGTTTTCATTTTTTGTTATTTTCCTTTCGCTCCTCATATGTCTTTTTATATCGTTGATAGTTGATATTTTCCACGCTCACAAAAGACCTCCTGTCTAACCATTTATTGTGTAGTAAGAATTGCCTTTATCATTTTTTGTTGCATTGATGTTCAGATTTTTTTGTTTCCCAATTCAATTTCTATTAATAATATATTCATATAATTTTCCTGTAATATTTATGTTCTTTGTCATTTTTCTTCTAATATTTGTCCTAACCTTCCTTTTGCCCTTCGTTTTATCCACTAACTGTTATACAATATTTTTTACCTTTTTCTTCGACTTTGTTATTCCCAAAATTTCAGCGTAATAATTTTCCATTTCTTTAACTACGTATTCTTCCTTTCCGTTAACATACCTTACATTCCATGTATCGATTTCAAAATTTACTTTCTATTTTTTGCCCATTTCCGTATTTCCCATTCATTTATTCTATTTTCTTTTTATTTCATTTTCTTGGAAATTGTTTATTATTCAAGATGGGCGCAAAATGTGCCCTGCCCTGTCTTCTCGTTTACCTATTAAAGCTCTCGTGGGACATTTATCTAACAGACTTTTTAAAGAATTCTTTACAAACACTTACTGGGTTTTAATTAGCGAGTGCATAAAATACTGAGTTTATGGAACCCTTTCACACATTTATAATTTGATGCATCATTTTTTTCCAACTACATTTCCTCTTTTCCAAACTTCTTTAAATTTTTTCTTATATTTTCCTCTCATTGTAAATTGTCTTTTATACTGAATATTGAATTTCCTTTTATTTATTGTCGATTGAAAATATTGTGTAAATTCTTGCACTTACCGTCTTAAAAAAAGTTAATAATGCCGTAAGCTAAAATTATCACAATTATTAAAAATCTATTAAAATTTTTAACTATAACCCTAAACGGCGTATCTGCCTTTGTTGTTGTTTACTAACATTAACATACCTCATAAGTTGATATTTTCCATCATTTTTATACTTTGAGGACTATTTTAAGTGCATGTTACGTGTCTGGAGTTCACAAACCTCACCTTTTTTTCTATAGAAAGTGGTAGATTACAGATAGTTGCGGAGCGTATTCAAGCGACACGCACCTAACTTCAAGATTACGATCTTCGGAGACAAGGAGTCGCATGTAAGTCGGTTTGCCGTTGAAATTTAAATGTGTATTAGCATAATTATAGACACAGATTCCACTTTAAGATCCATTTTAATCTTATTTATGAATCTTTCGTGGACGGTAAAACACTTCGCTCACTCAATAGGTTATTTATGCCGTAAACAAATGTTTTATTGAAAATCGTTGACACACATATCTGACGGCAATAAACATTTAATGTATATGGTTTATAATGCGCTTGAATTCAAAATTTGTCAACATTTTCGGCAGTAGTTTATTTTGAATAACCTTGCATAATTTATTATAAATAAAGTTGAATTTTGAAATTGTCATCTGAGAATATAAATGCAAATGCATTCGTAAAGTGACGAGATTTATTTAATTGTGCCCAAATGTGGATATAGTCAACATGTCATGGTCATGTCATGTCTTTACCAAGTAATAATCTTCTTTTAATACTGCCGATTGTGTCTCATATTATTATTATTATTATATTATTAATACTATTATTATTATTATATGGAAGTTAAAATTTTAACCAACCAGCAAGCATATGTTGGCTTTAGTGTTTCGTTTTAAATAGAAACTGAAGCGAAATTAGAATCACGTTCTCAAGTTATAAGTGATATATGTTTCTGTAGGTATTGCCCTAGGCTGAAGTCACGTGGAATATGCGTGCGAGAAAACTAGGAAGGCGGAAGCAGGACTTAGAAAAGTGTTGTGGAACAAACGGGAAGGAAATTGGAAAGGGGCGTTGGTAGTGTGAAAATGTTGCATAAGGAGCATATTAGATGTGGGGGATGAATGACCACAAGTGCATGGAAAGGGCCTTACAAAGGGGGATAAAAATGGCACTGCGGCTAGAGAAGACAACACCAGAGTGTTGAGTCAGACAGGTCAAGAGAGGATAGTGGTAGAGACTGGAAGGAGCAGTAAAGTATGAAATGGAAGTAATGGAAAAAAAGAGAAGATGTCAACGTAGGAGGGAGATAGGGTGGATATGTATAAAAAAGCAGGATGGTCATTGGCGAAGGTGGAAAGAAAAACAGCAGAAGGAAAGGAATTCCTGAAAAAAGTAGTGCAGATACGAAAAATTCTGAAGGGGAGATATAACAAAAAGTATAAGGTCCTGTGCACATATGGGAGGACGCCAGAGTACTTAGAGGGGAAGAGAGATTGAGAAGAGGAGAGGACACTGGCATAATCCCGATGTGGAAATGAAGAAAGAGCAAATAAATATTGGATGCGAGAGGATTTCAGAAGATGCACATTCTGTGAGGTAGGGGAAGATGAGTGGGTTCATTGGTGGAGGGAATGTAGGCGGCTGTACCTTGGGAGGACATGAAGTGGGGAAGGAGTTGGGAGATATATCTGAGCGAAACAGGCTTAGGGATGGAGAAGACAGAAATCAACTCACTATAATTATTATGTATAAATAATATTAAGTAAATGCCAAATAAAGGTTTTTTTTATTGCCGATCCTATCCGTGAATCTCGTTGACTATCTGCACTTTGTAGTGAAATTGAATCATTTAGCCCTCGATTTTTTGAGCAAGAAAAATATGTATTTCTTCATTTTGTCGTAAAACATCAACAACATTAATATCATTCGCTGCTTAAAAGATTTTTATTTATCAATAATTATTTTAAATTTAAAAATTTACTTTTGACAAGTCTGGTAAACTGGTAAACAAAATACGAACTTGCAATGTCAAAATCTCTTTCTCATGTCCTTGGCGTAAATATAAATTCTGAAAAAGGAAGGAACAAGAATAGATCCTTGAAGATTGCCGATCAATTGCAAGATGATAAGAACAATTTTAACAAATACTATTCATTCTTGGAATCACTGTATCAAAAAGCGGCTTAGCAAGAGCTTTTCAACTTTACAACTATGTTTTTGGCGGAACCAAAATTTTAAATATTACTGTATTTCTAACTTCACTCACATTAGTAGAATGTAGGCTTTAGATATCTTTAGATATCTTCTGCAGAAATTGACAGCACGATCAGCGAAACATCAAGTGTAAACAGTAAACCACGGCAATACCCGAAATCTTTCTACTACCGTTTGACATTTACATTAAACATAATTATTTCTGATGAGTCTACTATACTATGTTCGTACTTTCTAGGAGTAAATACATAAGCCAGAATTACACTGGAATAATTTCCAACTACTTTCGTACGGTTATTGTTAGATGCGATTTCGTGCAATTGTCTGTCAGATTTAATGTATTTCTCCTGCCTTTCATTATGAAAAGTTAATAAAACGCACACATTCTTCTGAATATCTGCAATCACTTTTAAAGGAGAAAATGTAATAAATTTTTAATTTCTAAACATTTTTTGTTTTGTTTATTAATAACTATTTACTATTATTTACCAATCAAATAATTTAGAGAAGCTAAATTCTTGTTTCAACTAATTTTATTGATAAATGTCCCAAACGGGGGCGTTTCCTTGCCGGTGAAACTACAGTACTTGTCCCAGGATTTGAATCCATTCAAACTGAAGTGATTAATTCACCTTGCTACACTTTACTTCTATAAAGAATTGTTTTTTGTATTGTTAATATACAATAAATGACTTTTTAAATACTTTAAAATCGACACCTATCAGCTGTCACACATAATACAAATACCGGAAATCTGATTGCGAATACAGCAATTTAAACTGCGTAAACGTGTCTCGCAAGTAGCCAATTAGTGAGCGATTTATTTAAGTGAGAATTTTAATTTATCCTCCGAATTTACGAACGTAGTATAGCATAGTTTTAGACACATAATCGTTTCTTAATTCGAGTTTTTAATGGAAACCAATTTGATTTTTGGCCCCGCATGCTGGTATCCAATTCAGTCATGATCCACAAAAAAACCTCAAATCAACTTTGTTATTGAAGCAACAACTACAAAGTAATGTCATGTTTCTTATATTATATATAAATAGAATTTCAGTTATTAGTTCAATGACTCTTTCAAACATATTTAAATATTTTTGTGTATTTTTATTACATTTGAAGTCTTATTCATTCGGAGTGGAAATATCCATTAATTAGAACAGAACAGCTGGAATCTGAAAATAAAAGACCACCAGTTTGGACATAACAATAAAGGACAAAAAAATGAGTAAAGAAACTAAAACAAAAACATAAACTAGCATCAGAATCAGTATGACCTGTAGGATAGAGATAAAATCACACAACAAAAAGAACTAAATTCTTAGAGAACAGTAAAACGGAAATGAAAATACTCGGGAAGATTCCACGCTAAGCAATATACGACAGAAAGAGAAAACGGATATAAGAGAGGAATGTACCTTACAAGACATTTAGAGAGAATGGCACTCATCAGGCTCGCAAACGTTCCCGATGGACGGCCAAGAACGCAAATATCAGTAGAAAGATGGGAAGAGTCTTGGGTGTCAATATCCAACGAAGGCTAAGCTGGGAATAAAAACCTGTGGTGTAATAGAAGAGAAGGAAGAAGAATATAGTCTGATTAGATCTTTGTTAAGAAAATCTAGTAGATGCTTTTATGAAGTGTAAGAAACCCGATACGACTTTCCATACTTTCCATTTTGCTCCACCATTCATACATCCAAGTTGTGGTAGTTCCTAGATCATTTCAGATAAATTGTATGTTGAAATAAAACACTTTCTCGTAGTATAACAGGATTTATTAGGATATGCAGATTTCAAATGCAAAGCATTCATCGTTACTTGCAACAATGTTTTATTACAATATACAATTTGTTATGCAATTTTCACAAGCTCAACCTAATTTAATAAATCATTGGAAATAAATTTCAGCTAAACGTTATTTTCTCCACAAACCCATCAGCTAAGGCTGACTTGCAATATATACACGTTCCAAAATTGCTTTCAGAGTATCCTTCGAAAGTAATCATGATTTGTTCCAAGAAGTTGACCAAATTTGTTTATGCAATATGGATATTTGCCGATCACTGCACATCAAATATTTAAAAATATACAGGTCCGTTTTTAAAAAGATGCTTACCCGATACATCTGTAATTATATAACAAATTAAAAAGTTTATTTATTAAAAATTAGAAAAATGGTACGCCACTGTACATTACTATATTTTTGAATACGACAATGTTAGTGAGGAAATACATCTGCAGAAATGTACTAATCATTAAAACATTAAACAATTTATTCGATTTTAATATTACAATGTCTTTGTTGTATTAGATGACTAAATAATTACAAAACCGAATGACGACGTCTTTAAAAGAAAGGGATTTTTATTGCGTTGCGTGGCCATTGCTCAAGACTAGTCTTTGTGAGTAATTGTATCTAATTGAAATTCTAAGTATCGGTCGATTCCCGTTTTTTTTTCGGATCAAGTTCCGGTCAACGTTTCCTCTGTCGTGATATATCTGACCTAACCGCGTCATCATTTCCTTTTCAGTCTAAACGTACAATGCATTGTTTGAATAAAATAAGTAAATACGGTCGGTTTGATATGTTGCGGTTTCTCGTAAATGGTTGGGTATTTATGATGCAAATATACGTAAGAAGTTGATATTAGCGGAAAGAATCCGCTAATATCGTCATCGCTTGGTTTCCTCGTTTCAACTGTTCGCCATTTTATGTAAAAAACTATTTCCAAATGCGTCAAATTTCGCACTTCTTTAAAACGCAAAAATAAATAAGATAGAACGTGATGGAGATGAAATTGAAACTATTGCTTCAAACAAAGAAAATACGCATTAAATCCTCCGCACATATGCTAAAAGAAAGATAAAAACTGCAGTTTTAATTTTGTAGTTTAAAAATTATTTCTCGAAATAACAAGACGGTTCCGGTGGTGTGAAGCTGGATAAGGCCAGGGTATGGACAGAGGCATTCGTCGACGACACAGTGTGGTGACGGAACACAATCACTTGGAGAGACAACTCCAGAGATGGAAGAAAAGAGCCTTAAGATTAGAGAAATCGACACCGGAATATATCATCCATAACGAGACAGGGCAGGACTCGGCGTCTAAATTTAACAATTCTTGAATGTCGAGTTTTCATGCGATTTTTAATGCGAATGCTTGAGTGGTTCTGTTTTGAAAATATTCAAACATTCATATCCATGAAATGGCGAATACACGTTTAACACACGAGCTCGATTTGCATTAATCCTTCATATCCGCAGACTAACATTAGTTTCTACGTTATTATCCGTCGTCAGTGCGGCTATTGTGAGCGATTAATGCTTACCGAGTTTGCGATCTTGCCGTAAGATATCTGTCGTCGTCCGCTTATCACGTTTGTTGAAATGGACGATATAGATTTAAATGATAGTCGTGTGTACTGTAGCGCTTTAAAACCAGACAAAATTTCATAATTTTATAAATCAATGTTTTGAATATACAGTGAGGTCCAAAACTCCCCCCCATGATAACTTTTGAACGGCTGGAGCTATCGTTATGAGAAAAAACAGGTCGATTTCTAATTTTTACATAATAAATGTTGGTGTAATCAAAAATTCAATTCCTCTTCCGATAAAACCGGAAGTGATGACAACTTTCTTATTTTAAATGGAACATCCTGTATATTTTGACGTTTTTGGAAAGATGATGGAGAGACGAATCCAAGGATACCGCATACGTTCAACTTTAATTTAAAAAAGTAGCAAGATAAGCAGCAATAATTTTTCTGTAATATGTTATTTTTTTTTGGCAAAATTGGCCAGAAGTTCGTAACAAAGATATGCTTTTATTTGTTTATTATTTGTTTTGTAGCTAATTAGTTAGTAAATGTCTATTAATGGTTTTTCTTGTTATTTAATACTAAAAATATTTATTACCTTTTGGCTAACTAAGGAACACATAAGGAAAATGGCAGAAAAGTTATTGCTCTCTGTTGTTATTTTTCAAATTAAAGTTCAACTTATGGTATCGTTGGATTTACCTCTCCGTTGCCTTTCCAAAAACGTCAAAATATATAGGATGTTCCATTTAAAATAAGAAAGTTGACACCACTTCCGGTTTTAACGATAGCTCCAGCCGTTCAAAAGTTATCATGGGGGGGGGAGTTTTGGACCGCACTATATATATTTTCACAATATTTAATGTAAAAACCTGCTTTTGAACTTTACGTTTCAAAATATGTATCGCAAAAGCCCATTAATGAATTGGTTCATTTCTTTTCTTACTGATGAAGCAATTAAACTATTAAGAAATAATGAAAATTATAATTGAGTTTTGATGCTTGCTATTGATCGATAGTCGATATAAAACATTTCGCATTTTCGGAATGTGTGCACATAAATAAATCACTACTTTTAGTGTAACTGACGAATAGTTTCTTTATTCGTTGGTTTTAAAACATAACGTCTGGACAATTTTTAAACATAGAGGTGTATAAATTTTGCCATTTATATAAAATAAAATTATCTATGTTATTAGACTTATTAGGATCAATGTGATGTTATAGTTGCCTTTTCATACAAAGAAACGTGAAGTCAAAGCTTTAACAATAATTATTTAAATTTTCTTTTCGTAATAATAATAATAATAATAATAATATATTTGTCACAAATTTCATATATGAAACAACCACATTGTCAAAGTACAAGAAATGAAATATGTAAAAAATCAATAATAATAAACGACACAGAATGTTTAACATAAATTACATGTACTCATCAAAGGAGTAATAGGCTCCCTCCAACAAGAACTTTTTTAATTCTCTTTTGCATTTAGCAATATTGGTATTAGCCAACAGTTTAAAGTTATAAGCTTTAATTGCCTTATATCGCGGTCCAAACGATCTAGCTAGAATGATGCATAGGAATTAAAAAGTTATTACAATTTCTTGTTTGCATATTACTATACAAATCTTTATTACGTAGAGACATTTTTTCGTTTTCAATTAGGAATTTTATCAGCTCATAAAGGTAGAGGCTCGTCAAGGTCAGAATACCTAATTCGCGAAACACATTAATCGAATGATACGCTTCTGAAGTATGAAAATGCTCTTAAAGTGTACTGATGATCCTCAGAAAATTATAGCATAACGCAGACGAGATTAAATGTTGGCAAAATAAAGTAATTTAAGAGAAAACGCTGTTACACTCTTTTTTAATATGTGTCCAAGACAATCGCGAATCGATAATTAAGCCAAGGAAGCAGCAGCGCGGCGATTCCGGAATTACCGTATCTGTGGATTTAACGTAAATGCTGTAGTTGTGGTTTGGAACTTTTGTAAAATGAATCAAATTTGTTTTACTGGAATTTAGTAATAATTTATTTTTGGTACACCACTTCGACATATCGGTAGCGATGTTATTCATTGCTAGTGAAATGCCAGCGACTGATATTTCTGATGCCACACAGGTTGTATCATCGGCATATTGTGATGTTAGACAATTGTCTAGGAAATCCTTTAGGTCGTTGACAAATAGTAGGAATAATGTTGGTCCGAGAACTGATCCCTGTGGAAAATCAGTCGTTATCATTGATAGCTTGGAAATACGCTTTCCTATAACACCATCAGTAGTTCCAACAATTGGCGAAGCGTGATACCTATTAGACAGATATGATTTAAACATATTGAGGGCAATGCCGCGAATGCCGTAAGAATCCAGGAGGTCATGATCAATAAAATGCCTTAGTGAGATCGAAGAATATTCGGGCCGTTAGTCGGTTATTGTCTAAATTATCATAAATATAATTCAAAACATTGAAAATTGCATCCTTTTTGAACTTATTAGAGGTGAAACCAAATTGTGAGCAACTGAGTATTTATTTACAGTGCGCACCAAATGTATGGAACCGGCCTTGTTATTTCAAAACTATTCAAGCTAAATCGATAAAAATTAATATGCATGCTATTTACAAAGCCTTCTATTATTTCCACAGTTTTGTTATTTTTTTAACTGACAAGGTCGGGAGCCGCAAATAGCATACCGTTTGAAAGGTATTTTCAAGTAGAATTCAGCGATATGCTACTTGCCATAGTTATCTCTAAAGATAACTTCGCTATTGTAAATTAAAAATTGGGAGTAGGTATTAACTGGATAACTGAAGATCCAGTTAGCACTGAAAACAATGGTTAGTTTATGTTGTTTAATGTAACATCAGACTGTTGAAACCGTGTTTTAGGTTTATGAAGTTCATTTAGTACAAGAATAAGCGATGC